>VXAK01001516.1:21447-32370 GCA_013399435.1 Arenaria interpres | reverse complement strand
TTTATGAATGTAATTGATGAATAACTCTTTCAGGGCCCTTCTTGTACAATAAAGGGTCAGGCATAGCTTTTTTTTAACTGTCAAAGACAATTCTGGACAGTAAAATTTTGACTAAATTTAACAAAATTTTGAAATTATGCATTTATCATAGTTGATACAGTCTAACTATATTGCTGACAGTGTATGAATACAGTTTTATAATTCATCATAAACAGTTTATATGACATGCTACATTTTTCTTCAAACTGTTTGGCGTATCTGATTCTCCATTAATTGACATAAAAGGCAAATAGTCTGTTAATATATTACAGAAACCAAAAAAAGTGAGCAGTAGCCAGCCAAAACTCTGGTTATAACTTACCCTGTAACACAAAATAGTTTTACTGCTTCTACTTGATCTGTTTTTTGTTTTGTTTTGTTTTCTTGGAACATAAGCTTGTATTCAGTGTAAATGGAGGGGTTGGATGAGATCTCAAGCCTCTTGGGGACAAATAGTGTTTTTCAAATTACTTACTTGCAGTTCGTCTACCTCTACTCTTTCCTGACTGCCAAAGAAAGTTTCTAATTAGCACTGCCAAATTTTCTGTTCATAATTTTAACTAGTTTCTTTTTGAAGTACTGCAAGATGCCTGCTAAAACTGTCTTGCAGAATGTAATTGGTTTGATTTTTTTTTTTTTCTCAGTCTGGGTTCTTTTGCCAATTAACACTTCTAATTTTATTGGTCATTCTAAAACAGGTTATGTTGTAGTTCAATAAAACTTCTTGTTTTCTCCTGTTACTATAGGACACACTGGAGAATTACTGTAACGAAGGCAGTCAAATCAAACTGTTTATTTGAAAGAAGACTATGAAGTCTTTCTTTTCAGGTGTAAATCCGCTTCTTTAGAAAGTTTTCCCTGAAGTTAGTATTTAAAAAGAAATCACTGAAAATGATTCTTCAAAGAGAATTTATTTCTTTTTATGTCTTGTTTTCTAAATAAATCTTTTATCATAGTAGATTGACTTGGATAGATGTAGTAAAATGGCAGTATTCTTTAGAACACGATGACCTTTTCAGGATATTTGCTCTTATCTTAGTATACGTGTGCTCTTTTTCCAAAGAAAACTTTTGCATTAGTTGATATCTGTAAGTAGAATTAAATGAGAAATAAAAATTGTTAAGTCTCCTGATAGATACACTGGATTAAAACCATCCAGTTTTAGCTTTCTGTGACTTTCTACTTAGCTGTTAACAAATTTCTCAGGAGCTAAACAGCTACTTCTATTTTGCTAAATCATTGCAGTTCTTGTAAAATATTGTGATTTATCTCAGCCTTAATAAAATCTACATTTGATTTGCAGAATCTGTTTGATACAGTCTGTAAACCACATACACACATACACAGTATTAGGCTTAACTTGGGTTTTTTTAACAGTTTATTTTATGTAAAAGACTCCTTTAAAGAAGTGATCTTTATGAATTTCACATCCTCAGGGTCCCTGTGTACATGATGAAGAATCAGGCCTCTCTCAGACAGGAAAACCTGCACTTAAGGCCCTTTTGTATCACTGCCAGTTCTATGAACATGTGAATCAGATGGTGAAATGCTGTTACCTAGGATGTTATATGTTTGATTTGAATTCTTCCAAGGAAGACCACCTCATCATAGAAAAAGGTGGTATAACTGGTAAGTGATGTTAATGTAATCTTGTAGTATTTTACAACTGCTTGAATAACTTCTAGTTTTGAGTAGCTTATCTCAAGTAATTCTTACTAAAAATGGAACTGAACTTGAATATGTAAACCATGAACTTAAATATGCTGTTAAGTCAAAATATTTCTCTAAGGATCTAAGAATAGGTAAGTCACTAGTTTAATGTATCTCAGGAAAAGCTCTGGGCTGCTATTTACATCTTCAAAAAGTTACAAATTGAAAAGATGTAATTGGTTCTTCAATACATTTTCTTGCAAAGTATTGGGGGTAAGATATTTTTTACAGTTAAAATCATAGAATCATAGAATCGTTAGATTTGGAAGGGACTTCAAAGACCACCTTCTGCCCTGAACAGGGACGCCTTCCAGTAGACCAGGTTGCTCAAAGCCCCATCCAAACTGGCTTTGAACACTTCCAGGAATGGGACACCCACAACTTCTCTGGGCAACTCGTTCCAGTGTCTCACCACCCTCAGAGTTGTGACTTAATGACAGACCAGTACAATGAAAGTTTAGGAAAAATAACATATGGACTGTTTCTATGACTCTTGTTTCTTGATGTGTTTACCTTCAAAGATATGTAAGTAGGAGTGTACTCTAATATGCTGAAGGTAGCTGCATTCTAAGACAGATACAGTTTAATTTACAAACTTATCAAATTAATACCCAGATTGGATTGATTTTTTTTTTTTTTAACCTGTATTTATACCCTTGGAGTATCTCAGATCTAACTCTTATTATGTTGATGAATTGTTTTCTGAGCAGTATTCTAAGTCTTAGTATGATGCATTGTGGGAACCCACATTCTTGTCCAAATATGTATTATGAACTTCGGTTTAGAAAGCTAGGAAATTCTTCAGAGAGCTCAATTAGCAAAAACTGCTCAAGGGAGGGAAAATAAGTTAATTCTTTTTGGTTTCTTTCTTTTTTTGTGTGCCTGCATTTCTGTATTTCCATCTTCTAAGGCTGCATATTTAAACAGTTCTTGTAGGTCTGCTTCTCTAAAACTTACATTGCAGAAACATGAACAGAAGAGGAATGCTATTTCCCCTACTAAGTTATGACTTTGACAGACCCAAGGAAATGAAATATTCTTGGTTAACTCAATTATCAGAGAAGTACGTCAGCAGCATACAAAATTCCAGCCATAAAAATCCTCGATTTCTTCTGTTGTTTCCTTTATTTATCTATAAATGTATTTTTGGCAATCCAAGATATTTCATTCCTCCCATGGTCCTCTTTTTGTCCCTCTTGGTAGTTCTGTTAGCTGATGCAATAACATATTTAAGAGTAGCTCAAACTCTAGGATGACAGAACTTTTCACTGAACAGCTTATATACGTTTTGTCAGGTCATTGAAAAGTAAATTAAAAAAAATCCAGCATTTTTTTAAATATGGGGAAGAATCATCTACAATATTTCAGGAACAAGAAAACAAATTTTTGTTTATTTAAAAATGGAGGACAGGGCAATATTTGCTCCATCTCTAAAACTATAGTGCTTGAAAGGCCTAAGTCCTTTGATCAGAGGTTCAGAATTGTGTTGTTTATCTATAATGACTGGATTCTGCTTTTTAATAGGTCCTTTGTCATCTCTTAATAGAAGATCTCGCTTTGGTTTATCTTCCTGAAAATATTTTTGTCATTTTTTCCTCCTGTTTCTCAGGAATATGAAAAGAACTCATCTTCAAAGTTATGTTAAAAATAAAATTAGTTATCTCAGTTTAGTAATTAGCTAAGGGCGTTCTACTTTTGTGGGTTTTGCACTCAGAAGCTGTGTAATCTTTATTCTTTGTTGTTTTATATATATATATATATGAAAGCCTCAAAACCCATTATTAACAGGTTTGCACTATAAATTTTTTAGCACTTTTTATTGTGAAAAAGGTTTACAAAGTAATTCTGCATTCATTATATCTATGAATATGGGTTCTCTTAAAACTGTTCCTCTTAAAATGTCAGCTTGAAGTTTTTGAAGACGAGGACATCTGTTCATTATGTTTGTGCTGTGAGACCCCAGTATCTTCAAAATAAATAAATCTGAACTATTTCAAATTACTAAAAGCTATGCTACTGCAGTGTGAGCTAAGTGTAGCTTTTTCCAGACTATTTTATGTTGCAGCTGAAAATTGTATTTTATTTACTTTCAGTTTATTCAAGGAATTTGCTGGTTAAGAATTCATTGGCACAGTGTGTGAAAACTTGTATTCTGAGCTCTTCAGAAGGATAACTGTGGTTGGCTACTTTTCTGTTTCACTGAAACAATCCTTTGAAAAGCTTGTTAGGCTCTCTCTTGCTTTTGTGGTAATGAAAAAGAAAAAACTTTGTTCAATTGTAATTCTTTTTTTTTTTGTTTTTCCTACAGATTTTGATGATTCTCTTAATCTTTGGAAGGCTCCATCCAGTCAAAGCCAAACTTCACATTCTCAGTCAACATCTGAAACTATGGTAATTTGCAGAGTAATCCATTTATTTTAACTACGAAGTTGTTCATTAAATGCTTTGAAGAAAATTAGCACCCTTACAAATGCTAAAAAAAACCAAACCAAAACACAAACCAAAACTGAAATTAAACAGCTGAAACTAAATTGAAATTTACCTTAAAGTAGCTTTAATATGCTAAATAAAACTTTTATGGTTATTTACCTAAGCAAAAATAAATAAAATTGCTTACCTTGACTAGTTAAATGCATAAGGCAGTGCTGAATTAGCTTCTCACAGCAAGACATATTCCCTAAAGAGTACTTTGTAATTGGCTTTATTGACAAAATGCAGTCATCTCCATCTCTAGTTGTCACTTCTACAGCTTTTATCCAGACTGTCCTTTCAGAGTGAACCTGTATTTACACTACATGGCTACAGAACTTGATCAATCAGAACTGCAGGATTACATTGGGTTAAAATTATATTCTGTGTCATAGTAAACTCTGGATTCTGAAAATGCTTTTATAAAATATAAAAGTGGCATAAGTGTTTGCGAGACCCAAAATAGACATGAAAAATATAAGAAAGCAGGTGGCTACTTGAAAAATTTTTCTGGCTAGGATGATTACTGCAATAAAAGGCTGTAAACATATGCTGTCTTTCAAGATGAGAAATGCAAAGGAAGAGAAATCTAAGTACATTCTTCCAGTTCCAGAGTAGATTTACAATATCAGATCAGGCTGTGGAGGAAGCTTTTATAACATTCATTAATTACCTGATAAAGGTCATATATTGTCATAAACTGCAGTGTAACTCCAAGAAAACTCTGTCAGGTTGCACTGAAAACTATTTTGATAATTTTATATTTTCTTAAAATTTTTTTGATATGTGAATAACCATCTAATGTAATATGGAAGCCATAATACCATAGCTCAGAAGTTTCTCTTCTGCTAAATAGATGTGCTAACATGACAAAGACTGATAAAGCACAAGATACTATCATATTTTATTGGCTAAAATTGTGATGCCCAGTTTTCCTGTGGATTGTGATAAAAATAAAAATGTAGAAAAGCCAGTATTGAAATTCTGTCTCAAAATATTTCACAATTCTAATTTTTCCTTACTTTTTTTATTCTGTATTATAAATATGTTGCTGTCTAGTACTGTTACTGTTATCTGGGATGTTTTTAATAATTGAGGTTAAAACATACTCCAGTTTTAAGCTAAAATTTCCCTTTTTTAGAAATTTTATTAATGAATTTGATTTTCATTTTTCTAAAAAAAACCCCTAAAACAACAAACACAAACCCTTAGGGTTATTTCAAACACAATTATTCAAATTTGAATATTTGAAAGTGCATGTAAATCAGGAAGTAGATATTAATACCTCTTAATAAACTATTTACAACTTGTGCTGATTAAAAGCAGTTTATTCTGTAAAAAGCAATCTGGAAACAATTGAGTGCTGATTTCTTATAGGAATAAAAGTTGAACAAATTTCATCATCTTCTGTTCATGTTACTTGAGAGAAAAGTTAAATTTCAGCAATTCTTATGAGGGTTGAGTGTCTAATCTACTTTAAGTTGTGCATGAGTTCTTATGAAGAGTTGAAGAGTTCATTATGGGAAATATCTTCAGTAGTTTAAAAAAAGAAAAAAAGGAAAAAAATTGGAATCTACAAGATCAAATTAATGTATTTTCATTTATATGTGTAAAGTAGTATCATGGTTTAACATAAAGGCATAGCTCTACAATTCCGTTTAACAAATGGACAACTAATTATTTAAAGTGGAAAGCACAATGTAATATTAAGATACACTTGTTTTTATCAGTCTTCAAATGATATAGACTTCATATTTACTAACATTATGCTCTTACAAGTAATGTAAGACAGTTTTATTCAAGTTTGGGTTTGGTTTGTTTTCCTTCTTCCCCTGATACATATGAAGATTTCACAGAAAACTTTGATTGTCATTTATAGTTTTTAATTTCCATTTGGCCTTCATGGATCTTTTTAGCATCTGTAAACTATCTAGTAAAGTTTGGAAATACTTTTAAAAATTCAAAATTTTCCTGAAATCAGGCATTTGAAATTTATTCCTGCATAACTTCACATTTCATGTTCCTACAGTTTGGCCTAAGGCTCTCTATTTGGATGTATGAGAAAAAGAAATACATTTATGAAGCCATTACCAAAGCTTGCAGGAGTTCGTCTCTATATACTACCTATTGATGGTAGGAAGATGTAGTTATTCCAAGCCCACTAGATGGCATGCTATCCCCGTCACAGATTAAAGGGAGTCTGCAGGTCTTATTGACGGGAAATTTTGTGTGTGTGTATGGTACAGTTTTGATGACAAAAGCCACAAATAATTGAGAGTTATCAGCTATCAGACCAAGTAGAGTTGTTGTTTCTATTGGAAGCTCTTCTCTGATATTTTAATAACACTGAAAGAAAATAATGTTCTTCTAAATATGTCTGTATCTATTCATTTAATGAATGTCAGTCTAGGAAGCTGAAACTGCTTTTTGCTTCAGTAAGCTACATCCTGAAGATATGTGCAGAAGCAAAAGTAATGTATTTTACTGGATTATGTGAATTTCTTTTCTGTGAAGAGAAAAGGTCTGATGGATTCTTTCTTTTTGATATTTGAAAACAGTTTTGACAAGAAGAAAAAGACACTATTAGTTTTCTCTGTTTTTTCAGATTTCAGGTAATCAATACTTTAATTAAGCTATCTGCTATCAAAGGTTCATAAAACCTTAAGTGAAAAAAGTATCTAAATTATCTTTTGGCTTCATTTTTTTTTCCCCATCCACAAATTTTTCTCCTAATTTGCAGAATGTAAAATTGAGAAAATTAAAAAGTAAGTACACTAATAACTGAATTTATTCTTTTTTTACTTCAAAGCGTAAAACATTCTGTCAGAGGAACTGACAATTTGCCTACTTCATAGAGTAAAGAATGGCGATGTGGGAATGAAATCAATGATTCAAGGTCATGTAAAAGACAGCTGGATTGTCTGTACTCTGTTAACTCATATGCAGTACTCATATGTATTTAGTATCTTTAAGATCTCATTGGTTATTCTTGACAAATTTATCTCTGTTTTTCTGTAAACTGGAATGTGGACACTGCAAAAGTCCAATTCTGAGAAGATTAGGAATCTTGTCTTTTATAGAATTCATGGTTTAAACATTAACTCAGGTTATCCTTACAGAGAACAAATCCTTATTCTTATTTTAGCCACCATGTGTGTGTTTAGTACGTATGATTGCGATCACCAATCAACATGGAGATACTGACTTACTTCACACTCCATAAATACAGTAGGGCTGTTCTGTGCCCAGGACAGCTTAGCAAAATGAGCAGTTATTTAAAAACTTGAGCTAAAAATGGCGCAGGTTGAAGATCTACAGACATTTCCGAGATAGCTTTAAGTCATGGCCATTTTTTTCTATGAAATCTTCTTGCTATTTTATAAAAATGTGTTCTTTATTTTCTGGAGCCATGGTTACCAGAGTGCTATACAGTTAAGTGATTTAAACCTTTGCAAAGAGAACTGAATAGAATTAATCACTGCAAGCTTATTAAAGCAATGCCGGAGGGATTTTTATACTAGAGGTTAAGAAAAGACCTTTTATTCATATCTAGTGGATAAGCAGCAAAACCCTCGCATTTCTCCTGTACTTCCAGTCAGACAATTTTTGTATTCTTTTGTATTAGTTCTTATCTGCAGTTGCCATCTCTTCCCCCTACACAACCCTTTCTTTTCCTCAATTAAACCCAAAGCCTGTTGTTTCACTGTTAAGCAATAGAATGCTTCATTGCTCCCAGAAAGAATATGGTGACAGTAGTAAATATCCTTTACTAAATGTAATGTCTCAGACCCCCAGTTCATCCTTATCAAAGGTGATTTATAAAAGCAGTAATATCTTTTCTTTCCTGGAAGGTAGAGCATTGTGGAAACAACTCCATTGTGTTACTGTATGTTTTCTGTTAAGATAGCAGAAAATTTCTGGTTTTAACCCATTTCCCACTGTGAAGAAATTACCAATAAATGTTCCATCAGTAGAGAAAGCTGATATTTTTCTAACCAGACAAAGCTTTTATTGATTTTTTTTTTCTAAACATATCTAATACCTTATTTTTATTTCTTTGCCTAAAATGTTTAGACAGTTTTAGAAGGTGGAGAAAGCATTGCTGTGGAATGTAGAAGATATTATTTACTAATATGTGAAAGCTTGTATAAATTCATAATAATATCTTTAAGATTACTCTCAGCATAGTAATAATTCATTTTAGGGCTTTACTTGTTGCAGAAGAGCCATATGGACTGTTAGAAGTTGCATTTTGGGTTTTTACTTTTAAAGAAAAGAAGTGATGGTTTTTGTCATTTTTTAGAATGCTTGGAACAGAAGAATAGTGCTGAATAAATGCAGAATTTACCATGTGTCAAGATGGGTTGATTTCTTCTAATATAAATAATGGATTTTAATAATTATTTAAATCAGCAAGCATGAAACATTAAATAATTTATTTCAGTTGGCAAATATGGGGTTTATTTGTATAATCTAAACAGAATTTGAATTTCAATTGGTTGGTACAATTTGGTACTAAATTTTGCTAACAAGAAAATTACTTAGCCAGGCATGTCCTAGTGTTTGTGACTCAAGTTATATGTGAATCCTGAGTTTGAGACACATGCCCCAAATCTTACTGTAGCTTGTCTTCTGTGTTACAGTAACCTTCCAGCTTTTTTGAGGAACAGCTGAGCGTGCTTGAGGAGTAAGATTCAAGATTGTAGGATGGACAGTGGTGGGAGACCAGATGAAAACAGGGGAGAGAATGGAGTTAGACCATGGAAGTGGCAACTTCTAGCTCATGGGGGGACTCTGGTCTCAATTGAAGATGTCCTGATAGCAGCCTAAGTGATGGGGATTGCGATGTGGGGCTAAACCTTCTAGCGGATGAGAAAAGACTCAGTAGAGAATTTCCATAGCTCAAAATGCTGCTGAGTAAATCAAAGCCAAGCCTGGAAAGCGGTGACTTGACTGCAAGGGTAAAATAGCTAGGAAGACAGTAATCTGCTATTTCCTCCCTTCACCCTTTTTTATTTTTCCTTAGGTAAAAAAAAATTCTAACTGATATTGTAATAAAACTTTAAAAAGAAAACCTTTGAAATATTTCAGTATTCCTTAGAGAGCTTACTGTGAGGAAGTCTAATAGCATCCTTCTTTGAGCTGTGACTGTTTCAGGATTTCATTGGATAACCCAATGTTCTGTATTCTTTACACAGTATAGTGACAATCTCGAAGAAAATTTATCTGATGTGAATTGTCCAGGTAGAAAACAAAAAACAGAAGTGAAAATGTGACCTTATCCCATATGCTGAAACAGGTCACAGGTCATGTCGTGTCACAAAAGCATGTTATTATGCTGATCTTCTGATTTCAAGCTTGTGTTTTTAAACACAGTAGCAAGAGCATTAAGAACTTTTGAAAGCATGAAAAATTAATAATATGATAGATAATGTAAAATTGGTAGAAGAAGCATGGTAGTATGACAGTAAAATTTTCTACTGTTGTGTAAATATCTCATATCTTCACTGTGAAATGAATGCATGTAAGGATCACAGGACTAAGGTTAAGGTAAGTACTCAGAGTTGGAAAGACTCTGGAACTTCAACTTTGGTTGATGACTAATATGCTTGTTACATTTTTATCTGAGCGTGTCCTGGTACAATGGACAAGTGCTGATGTTCTCAGTAGAGCAAATAGTCCGTGAAAAATTTGAGTTTAAATGCTTCAGTAATGCCTTTCTATCTTAGTCCAAATGTAGATTGAGTCAATTATATGGATGAAAAAGGATGAAGAGGAGGAGTTTCCAGTAAGATGGGCATTGATCAGTTTTTAACTGAAATGTTTCAGGCTGTTCATATTGCACATCTTTCAATAGTTTCAATTAGTGGATGTTTATATATTTATATATATACATACAGTGAGCAAAATTTAATCAAATTAATTTTGACCAGTAATTTTTATATCGTTTTTGCTTTTGTGGGTTTGTTGATTTTGGTGGGTTAGTGGTTTGTGTCCCTCCTACCCCAACATTGTTCAAGCAAAATAAAGTAGAAGTCTGCTCTATAAAAGCTGGAGTCAACCAGTTTCCTTTATGTCTTTCTAGATTCAGTCTGTATCACCATCACTGGAGAGTGCTACTGAACTTCAGGCAATAGTCCCAACAAATTCAACCAGTTTTATTCCTGAAACTGTAGTTGATCGGCTTATGGCACAAGGTAAGTCAAACTTTGTTAGCATAATGATGAATACGATGTGTTAGCCTGCCCATATTCCAGTATTTAAACATGCATATAAAGCTTGTGTATTGCTGGAACAAGCACCATTGATGTTTCTAATGGTTGTTCTGGAAGACAAACATGAAACATTTCCTTTAAAATTAAATAGGGTGAAATACATTTGACAGAAATAGGTGAAAATGGCTGATACAACTTGAAATGTAACTCAAGACTAAGGTTCTATTCCTGTCATCCAGTCACCCTTTCAAAATATTCCATTTTGGTAAAGCTGTCATATACGTACATGCATGCGCATGCACACACACACACACAGATGCATATATGCTTCTCTTTATATGTAGAAAGATAAAAATATATATAATGAACAGAAAAAAAGAATCGCAGAATCACAGAATCTTAGTGGTTGGAAGGGACCTCTGAGATCATCGAGTCCGACCACATTAAAAAAAAAACAAACAAAAAAACCCAAACAAACAAAAAACAAACA
>VXAK01001516.1:2718-21247 GCA_013399435.1 Arenaria interpres | reverse complement strand
AGTCTCCCTTCAGGTAGTTGTAGAGGGCAATGAGGTCTCCCCTCAGCCTCCTCTTCTCCAAACTAAACATGCCCAGTTCCCTCAGCCTCTCCTCATAGGACTTGTTCTCCATACCCCTCACTAGCTTGGTGGCTCTCCTCTGGACAAGCTCCAACACTTCAATGTCCTTCCTGTAGTGAGGGGCCCAAAACTGAACACAGTACTCAAGGTGAGGCCTCACCAGTGCCGAGTACAGAGGCACGATGACTTCCCTACTCCTGCTGGCCACGCTATTCCTGATACAGACCAGGATGCTATTGGCCTTCTTGGCCACCTGGGCACACTGCTGGCTCATGTTAAGCCGGCTGTCCACTAACACTCCCAGGTCCTTTTCTGCCAGGCAGCTTTCCAGCCACTCTGCCCCAAGCCTGTAGCGTTGCCCGGGGTTGTTGTGACCAAAATGCAGGAACCGGCACTTGGCCTTATTAAACCTCGTCCCATTGGCCTGGGGATGTATGTAGAGAGAGATATCTACGAATATAAACATTTTTCTGTTTAGAGAAGTGAAGGTTTAAATTTTTCCAAATTTACCTTCTATCCTTAATGATTATTAAGGCCTTATAGAAAGAACTCTTTATTTCAGAACTATTTTAAATAACACTTTTCCTCTATCTGATTTCTTGGTTATTTTTTCTCATCCCAGAATATTGTTCTATATATTGTTTTAAATGTAGAGGCAACTTGGATATTTTATGAAAAAGGAACAACAATTTGTTTTATGCAACTGCTCTAATCTTGTGTATTTTTTCTTTTCTTTTTTTTTTTTTGTTTCTTTTTTTGTTATTAAACACATTCTAGGTCAAAGTGATACAACCACAACAGAATCTCCAAGTCAACATGGTTCTCCCATGTCTGCTACTCTGTCTAAACAGCGTGCTGTAGTCACACCTGCCCTTTTGTCAGCTGTTTGCAGCCTTCTGCACAATCTGCTGCTTGTCACACCAGAAGACACTGGAATTGCTCTTCAACAAGCACATTTGCTAACAGCTCTCAGCAGGTATGAGATCGATAACTGCTGACCTGCAAACAAGGTGTAGCAATAGAGATGATAAGTTTGAAATTGTATCTACCAGTGTTTCTTACCAAAAATGTTAAATATATTGATCACTTCTTGCTTCTGAAGGGTTCAAAAATGTCTTTTTTAAATAATACAGTCAACAAAAGAAAAGAATTTGGATTATTTTCTTTTTTTTTTTTTTCCACAGAAAAGGTAGTTATATTGGTGATTCCATTTGTGGTGACTGTCTTCTACAGGACTACTGTGTTTCTCTGATAATGTTTTAGGGTTTTGTCTAAATGGCCTTTTAGTCGTCCTTTTTGGAGTGGTAATCTTTTAATTTTTTTTTTTTTTTTAGTAAAACAGTACATTATATAGTCAGGTATTCAGAGTTGCAGATCATTTCAGTTCATTTTATGATTTTCTTCTTTGAATTGTGTGCAATACTTTGAGGATGAGCCAAGGGCTGTCACACTAAAAGAGAGTAAATAATGCTTGTGAGTTTTGGGAAAGTACTGGATGATAGACCCTAGTGTTTTGTTTCCTTTCTAAAGGAGGACCCTCTTCAAAATAGTCTTTGGATTGTATTTCATGTTTCCACTTACATTGTAACAAATTCTTTCATCTGTAGAAATTGTTTGGAACTCCTGAAGTGAAGCACGAAAATTAGTTCAGTTCTTTTTAAGGTTTTCAATACCTTTTGTAGTTGCTTTGCATACTGCAATTAGTGAAAAAAAAACCCACCTTGTTTGAATACAGCTTATACTATTACACAGCTGTTTATTCTTCTACAGGAAACAAAATAAGCAATCAAATATAAACAAACAATTTCTACCAGTGCAGCTGTTGGAATATGTATTAGTCTAACTATTTTGAAACAACTTACTGCTACTATAGTTACCATTGCACTAGACTTACTGCTAAACCCCACTATTTTAAGAAAGTGCATCATAATTTATTTTTACTCTGTTTATTTAAAATGTTCTCTTCTATGGAATGTTACATTGATAGAATGTTTAATTATTGAAATATATTTCTAACCAATTTACTTCATTTTATTTTAGTCTTGTAAGTGCTAATCTGGTTGAGAGATGTATCTTGGAACTGAAAGCTCCATTGGGTCGTCCATGTCATATAGAACATGTAAAAGTTCAGGTTAGAGAAGCATTTGTTACTTTCTTATTTTTTTTAAATTAGGAAATTGATTATGTTTGCATAATCTAGGTTCATTGACATAGTCCAGACACTCTGCTGTAGGGTGCAGTCATGTGAATCTCTGTGCTTTTGACAAGGTTTAAGAGAAAATAAACTATGTTATATTCAACACAGGACGATTAATTTCTGTGTTAGAACTATACCTAGAACCATCAAACTAAAACTGTGAACATTTGTGTTTTAAAAATATAAATTGAGTTTAGCAGTTACAGAGGTAATGTAATAGAATTTCTTTGTATGGTAGTGAAGTGCAAGCCAGATACAGTTACTGACATATTTAATGTTTATTTTCCACAAGCCTGGCTGCTTTGCTTTATCTCCAATCCTGCAGACACTTATATAACTCTCAACTAATTTTGATTTATGCAAACCCTATAGGGTTACTGTCAATGGAAGTGCTTTTGTATCAAATTTAACTCTGTATATATAACATATAGAACATCTTATGTTCCTGGCATAGAACTATTTTAAAGCTTCTTCATTCAGATTTAATTTGAAGAAAGATATCCAGGTTATTAAGAAGATGTTCCTGTAGAAATCTTGTGAGAATAAATAAATCAATAATTCAGGAATAATTTTTTTCCCAAAGCTTCAAATTGAGCTGCTGTTTTCAGGAAATACACATATATTTGTTAATGTTAATGACCATTTTAAAGTTTTTCTTTGTGAGTTTCCAGAGAATGTGATGCTGTACATATAATGAGAGTCATGACTTTTTCACAAGGAACTTTATTCTTTGTCTCTAGAAAATTGATTTTACACATGTGTTTCCAGACCAGGAATTGTGTTTCCTCTTCTACAGTAAAAATCAGGAGAACAATTTTTAATTTATATCCTATTATTGTTTTAAGTGATGCATATTAATTCAAAATGTTATGAATCAGTTCAGGTAATGTGAGTATTTAAATAAAAAAAAAATGTGTAAAGCGCAAATATGTGGGTTTATTTCATATCTTTTAAAAAATATTTAACAGGTGTTATTGCAACTTCAATACTTGTCGTCTGTGTCCAAGCTTCTGAAATCATGTTTATTGGTGGACTCTCAGCTTGTAATCCAGGATGAACTGTTGAAACCACTCTTGGGAAATACCTTCTCGATTCTTGCCATTCGCTCCAAAGATGGGTTAGGTAATGAAGTACTTTGTTTCTAGTACAGCCAGATAGAGGCAGGTCTTCATTTGCATACCACCTTCATTTAAATTGACAGTTGTTTCAGGCTTAGCTATCCAGGTTTGAGCATGTGTGTAATTACTTTCATTTTTTTTTTTTCTATATTACCTTTGCAGATACTGAGTTAACATCTGTACTTCATGAAACATGGATAGACTTTTTCGACTTTTTAGCTACGTTATTGTGGAAGAGCGGCCAAATATCTTTTCCAGCTGTGACAGCAGCCCTTGCAAATCATTGTACAGCAATTATTGGTAATAATTATTCCTAGATGGATTTTAACCAAGCAATGAGTAAAATAAACAAACAAGTAGAAAAGGGGCATTCCTGTGTAGATGCTATTAAGTAATTATCAATGACATATCCAGAATGAAAACCAAATTTGTCCAGAACTTCACTGACTTTTTCCCTTAATTCGATTTTTACAACTCTTGCTTATATTATCAGACTAACTTTTGAACTGCCAGATAATTTCACAAGTTTTGTTTGCATATATGGCTAGTGATTCTAGTTGTAAACCTTAACCAAGTACGGCACCTGTGAGTAGAGCCTGAAATGATCCATTAGCACTGCATTGATTTCCTTATGTACTTTTTTGTATCTTGCATGAAAGGAAAGCAAAGTTTGAGGGGAGATAAGAGCTATAGGAATTCAAGATTATTATACCGGGTTTTTTTATTTGTTTTTTAATTATTCCTTCCTTAGTTACTTGCCTAGTCAGGGCTCTAAGTCACCAGTATTCTTTGACATGTTTCAATAGTGAAGTATAAGCATGGTCCTTTCAAGGTTGTTATTTCAGCCAGATGCATGTTAAATGATCTGGTGAATCCAAATCCAATTGCATTAAAGCAGCTGATGGATACTGTTGGTATTATAATGTAAACTGTTGAATAAAGTGAGGAGAGTTCAGAAAATTGTTGGGCAAACAAGTGATTTAGTAAATGGAAATTGCTTTTTTGTTTTATAGTCAAATTAATGCAGAGCAATTAGTTCATTCAAACTTATAAAACTCAAATTTTTCTTTCTTAGATTTTTAAAAACTTATCAGATGCATAGCATTTGTGGAATTCCTTGTGCAGTGCACAGGTATAACTTCTTGCCTCACACATTTTCTTTGATACATCTTTCTGAGTTCTGAAGCACTTAAGCTTTATTCAGAACTAAATATAAAAAATTTTATTTTTCTATTTAACCTTTCAGATACCATTTGTGATTGTATTCATCTGTCAGCGACATATCCTGCTTTATACATGGCTAGTTTACGTTTCCTCTCTGTCCTTTTGAATGAGGAAGGAAGACGACAGCTCCAAGATAAACAGCGTATATGTGAGAATCCAACTATTAGCTTTCTTCTGGATTGCGTTGAAGGATGCCAGGTGTCAGTAACTCAACTTACTGCATTAATTATTCAGGTATTTAAAATTTCACAATGTAATTGCGGGATATATTTTTGCATTTTCGTATTTTGTTAAAAAGGAATGTAGTTAGCTAATGAAAAATCAATTGTTTCCAGCTATGAACCAAGACATCTTTAATTTGAGACATCTATTACACTAAGTTTTGAAATTCATGTAATAAGCTGGAACAATTGCAAAAAAGCAACTTCTAGGAGATGCCTTGTGAGGCAATTATGGTGAAACAGCATGTAAAAAGATGATACATAGATAGAATATGTTTGGCCAAACACTGATATGCTTTTATTTTTCTTTTCTGTTTTTCCAAACATGTAGTGAGATTTTTAAGGTTTGAGATGTAGTTATCCCTGTTGTAAATGACAGCATTATTGTTCTTAACAGCTGCCTTCCTAAAAATTCTGAACCGAAATGAATCCTTAAGCCTTCTAGTTTGTTCCCTGATAGTTTAAGATCAGTGTTGTTGCACTTAAGGAGCATATATTAATGGTTTCCTACGAGGACATGATTTTCAAACTCTGACAGCAAAACAAGGGCACTTTATTAAAATTCCATAATTTGCTCGATATCCTCTTAGGTTTTTGTATTTAATGCTTATGTATGTGCCTAAAACTGAACTCCTTGTCTCTGGCACAAAAAATACAATTGCATGAAAGTATGTCAGACAAAGATGTGTTGTGTTGTAAGTCACATTCCTCTATTTTTGTACAAGTATACATAGCTGATTATCAGCCTTTGCCAGCAAAAAGTGATGGTTCTTATAGTGATAGCAGAAAAAGTCTATACAATGAGGAATTAACTGTAGCCAGGGCAATGAAAGTACATGAGACACTAAGATATAGTTTGAGTATTGTAAGAGATACCAGCTGTCAACTTGCTATTAAGCTGTTCAGAACTGTAGGTGGACGTTACATTTTGTTCATAAAGGATCTCAAAAGATAAACTATGCCTTCTGGGGCTTTCTAATACGTGAAAGGGATATAGCTGCTGTGATCCCCCAAAAAGGATAACAGAATTAGGAAAGAAACAGCTTTAATTGTACACATATTTATTTACTCACCCCCGCCCCCTTGGTGGTCATTGAGAGGCAGTTGAAAGAGGAGCCCATAGGAAGTAAAGTAAGCTATTAAAAAAAAACCACAAACCAAAACCAAAACAACCCAAAGATATAAATATAATCTTTCTTCAAGAGGCACACTCAAGCAAATAATTGACTAACATAGAAAAGAGTGCGAGAGAATTTTCAAACAATCTGTCATCTCCATTAATCATCCTAATTACATAAAACCTACAGAATAGGTGATATGCAATGGCAAAAGCTAACTTGGGACCCGGTCTGCAGGTGTGAATATTAACAGACCAGGTCCTAAATTAGTATGCATTATTGCATCCAACCAGTCTGGTAAACACACATACTGACTTTGAAAATTTTGGTGCTTTTGTGTATGTAAACTTTAACCCTTGTAGATATGTTTTCAAGATCAGAAGTAAAAGTAATAAGGAAACCATAATCCATACATAAAAAGTCTCAAATTTAGGCCCTACGTTTTTTTTCTAGAGATAAAATTTATAGTGTTTTAGAAAGGCTGTGATCTTGCCTTCAACTAACTTACAGTAGGTACAGACTAACACAGCTAGATCTGCTGTAGATTTATGGGACATCTTAAATTTATTGCACATCATAATTTCAAAAAGAATTAAAAATGTCCATTCTCATTTTAATACTTTATTCTAGTAGTTTAAAGCTATAGAATCTGCTGGCAGAAGGAATTATAAATTTACATAGAGTTGATTTTTTTCCATTCAACTACTAGTTAATCATCAATTGATAATTAATTAAGTGTTCCCTATGATTGACATAAATTTCTTTTTATTATAAACTGGAGTTCTTTTAAAAAGTTGCTAGCTGTTTTCAATAGGGCAAAAGCCTTTGAGTGGATAAATCGATATCTACATTTTAAGTTATGCAGGATTGAAGGAACTCAACATTTTGGGGTTTTTCTGGCATATTTTAATTAGCATCAAGTTTAAACTTTAAGCTTTTTGTATTTTTAATTACTCAAACATCTAAATTACTTAATTTGAAAAGAAATCACCAGTACAGAAAAATAATTAATTTACTTAGAACATTCTTGTGTTGCTGATAGCTTTGAGATTTCACTTGGTATCTAATAAAACCAGTTATAGTCTAAATTTGAAATTTTTTTTGTTAGCTATAAATGCAGAACCTAGTTCATGCTTAGTGCTTTAACTTGGTTCAGTTGTCNGTGCTTTAACTTGGTTCAGTTGTCCTTATCAATGAGGTTTGGGGTTGTTTTTTTCAAGTTATTAATTTACTACTTTTCATCCCTTGACAATTTCAGTCCTGGTTACATTGAACACTTCAGTAAATGATAACACTACAGCATACATTGATATTTTATTGCATATTAAAATTTGAAAAATTCATTAGGGCAATTACTAGCTGGAGGACTAAAGCCAATAAAAAGTGATATATGTGATGTATGTAGAGGTGTATAATCTGTGAGGTCCTATGGCTAGGTAGTGATAAGATTTCTGTCTGAAGTATTAAGCTTTTCTTAAGATGCTGCATCTCTGGGTAATCTTAAAATATGTTTTTCTTTCTACTGTGATCAAGCAATAGTTCTTATTTTACTCTATTATTCTGCTTACAGTGCATATTGGATGTCAGTATTGGAATGATATTTTAGGGAAAATTGCTAGATGGACAAAATTCTCTAGTGGATAATATATAAAGCACAGACAGCTCCTCGTCTTTCAGCTACCTTGTTATATGACTCCAAATAAATATTCCTTTGAAAGCACAGAGATTATATTTATGTTATTAGAAATATGATGATGCTCACAAAGTCCTCACAAAAATAGGCCAAACTACCATTTTTCTCTGGTTAGAAGAGTAGCTAAAAAAACCATCCATATGTCAATTATATTTTTATTCTAAAGAATTTCACTGATATTTAATATCTCTTCTTCATCATTGTGTCTAAGGAAAGTGAGATTGCGCTTAAGGCAAGTCAGTGAATTGTCTGCAATAGTATGCCTGAATATTAGGAAAGATCTGGAACGCCAGGACTGGGAATCTAGGCTTTAGGAAGGTAGAATGTTATAAAAGGAGTAAGAGGAGTGGGCTTAGGAGAAAAAAAAAAAAATAAATTATTTTAATTAGAAAAAATAATGAAACAGTTCTATGCAGACATACTATAAACAGCAATATAGAGAGGGAGAACTCTGGATAGGAATATAGTGATGAACATACACAAACAGACTATAAACAGCTATGAAAATATAGACTATGACAACATATTTATAGATCTGAATACTATTCTTAATATGGTCACTTTTTCATTTTGATAATGAAATTGCATTGCTTGTAGGTCTGTGAAACAAAATCTTCAAAGGATGTGCTGAAAGAAGTTGCTACAAATGCATTGCTGTCTCTGTTAGCTGTCAGTAAAAGTGCCCAGAAATGTGCTTTGGAAGGTGAGCGTTTCAAAATGTATGTTAAATGACTTATGAATTAAAGGTTTTTTACATATTTTTTAAATCATGTTTTTTGTTAAAACAAAATTCATAGTTTTCAGTGGCATTTTTTGCAGATTTTTACAAAGAAAGCTTATTAATAATTAAAGTTTTTAGCTACGGACAAAATATGTTGTAGCCAGTCTAAAAATTTGTGGTTAAGTCATAGGTCTGTGTTAGAGTGAGAAGAGATCTGTGAGCTTTTACTGCTAGTGACATATTCATCCATTCAAAACTGGAGATTTTGTACTGGCAGTATCTTCCATTTCTGGTTTCATGCTATGCCAATACAGGTTTGTAGGTGAAAGTATGCCCTGTCTTCTCAGTTCTCGCTGTACCTGGACAAGAAGACACTTTTTTCTTAGCTTTGTTTTTCCCTGCCTCTTTGTTTCTTTCTTCCCATTTTACAGTTTAAGTAGGACCTTCTTCCCTTGCAATGCAACATCTTTCGTGCCTAGGGTTTTTACTTTACAGTAGTAAAGTAAAAATATCTCTAATCAAAGGCTTTTTATGGCCACTAGAACACAAGAGAGACTGGTTAACTTCCATTTCTTATGTATCATGCATTTAATACCTGATCAGCTCAAGTGGACTTTATCTTGGGTGGTTTCTCGTTACTTGTGTCTCTGTTGGTTTGTTCGGTCCTTTAAACCTACACTACACTGAAATAGATAGCCTAGACATATCTGCTCTATGACTGATCCCAACAATGGCAGAAAACTTTGAACTTCAAATCATATGCTATATACCTACTTTATGCTCTTTCCCAGTGTATTGGTAGTCTACTCAGCCATTGCTTCAATTGGGGCTCTTCTTCTATTGATGACCCACTAGATCATCTAAGACCTGGCTTCCTGTGAAGGCAGTAGTGGTGGGTGAAGTGCATCAAGTTCTGTGCTAGAGCAGCCTTCAAATCATTGTTGCTGTGACACAGCACAAATCTTAGAAAAGAGGAAGAGGAGTTCTGGGGTTCAAATCAATGTCCTGAAGGTAACTGTAGCTCTAACATCACCTGTTCAGCTCTTAAGGACTACTTTTTAAGATATAAATGCAAAGTCCTGCACCTGGAAAGGAACAACCTTATAGCATTACAGGTTGACTGGGGCTCTGAAAAGGACCTTGAGGTCTTGGTAGGCAGTAATCTGAATGCTAGAAGTTTAACAGGATCCTGGGCTGCATTAAAAGGAACACAGCCAGTAGATCAAGAGGAAAGGATTATCTTTGCTCTATTTAGCACTCATTAGACCAAATCTAGAATAATACATCCAGTTTGGGTCCAGTAAGAAAGACATCAACAAACTGGAGCAAGTTCAATAGAGGGCCACCAAGGTTATTGTGTCCACCTGTCCTTAGAGGAGAGGCTGAGGAAACTGGCTGTGTTCAACCTGGCAAAAAGAAAACTTCAGGAGGACCTAATAGCAGCCCACTTGTACCCATGAGATTTTGAAGAAGACAGACCCAGGTTTTTCATAGCAGTACGGTGTGTAGGAGGATGAGAGAGAATGGGTATAAATCGAAACATGAGAGTCAGACTGGCTGTAAAGAAACATTTCCCCCTTGAAGGCAGTCAAGCAGTGGCTGCACATAGCGTGCAATCTCTATCTTTGGATGTTTTCAAGACTCAACTGGATAAGGCCTCAGGTAAACCATGCCTAATCTGACAGCTGATTCTGGTTTGAGCAGGAGGTTGGGCTGTATGGCGTCTGGAAGCCATCTCTTCCAACTTGAATTATTCCATGAGCCTATGATCATAGAATCATAGAATAGTTTGGGTTGGAAGGGACCTTTAAAGCTCATCTAGTCCAACCTCCCTGCAATGAGGACATCTTCAACTAGATCAGGTTGCTCAAAGCCCATCCAACCTGAACTTGAATGTATCTGGGGATGGGACATCTACTACCTCTTTGGACAACTTGTTCCTGTGTTTCACCACCCTCATTGTAAAAATTTTTTTCTTTTTATCTAGTCTAAATCTACACTCTTTTAGTTTAAAAACATTACGCCTTGTCCTATCACAAGAAGCCCTACTAAAAAGTTTGTCCCCATCTTTCTTGTAAGCCTCCTTTAAGTATTGAAAGGCTGCAATAAGGTCTCCCTGGAGCCTTTTCTTCTCCAAGCTGAACAACCCCAACTCTCTCAGCCTTTCCTCACAGGAGAGATGTTCCATCCCTCTAATCATTTTTGTGGCCCTGCTTTGGACTCGCTCCAACAGATCCATGTCTTTCCTGTGCTGAGGGCTCCACAGCTGGACACAGTATTCCACGTGAGGTCTCACCAGAGCAGGGTAGAGGGGCAGAATCACCTCCCTCCACCTACTGGCCACTCTCCTTTTGATGCAGCCCAGGATATGGTTGGCTTTCTGGGATGCAAGCTTACATTGCCAGCTCATGTCCAGCTTTTCATCCACCAGTACCCCCAAGTCCTTCTTGGCAGGGCTGCTTTCAATCCCTTCACCCCCAGTCCGTATTAATACTGGGGACTGCCCTGACCAGATGCAGGACCTTGCACATGGTCTTCTTGAACCTCATAAGGTTAACACAGGCCAACTTCTTGAGCTTGTCCATGTCCCTCTGGATGGCATCCCATCCCTCAGGCATGTCAACCACAGCACTCAGCTTGATGTTACCTGCAAATTTGCTGAGGGTGCACTTCATCCCACTGTTTATGTCTGTCATTGATTAAGATATTGAACAGTACTGGTCTGGATAAGAGAAACGTGTGCCATAAACTCTTGAAGTTTCAGTCTTCTAGGCAACATCGTTGAAGATATCCTGTAGAGTTATGAGTTCCTGTCCTCTTCCTCCCAAATCATCTTCCTCTCTTCATCTTATCAGTCCTTCCTTTGGGCATTCCACTCACTGGACTCTTTTGCAAGAGAACTTAAATGTATTCTTGTTTCTTGAGATTGCTCAACTAGACACACTCTATCTTGGAGACTGTTAGTTACTTCCTGATATTAAGAAGATAATATATCATGAACTAGCAGAATTTTGACATCTGAATCCTTAAATCTCAGTTCCAGAGGGTAATATCAATCAAGATAATTGCAAGAAAGATATTTTATGTTTCATAAAATATTTTTGATTGTGAATGAACTTCTAAATATTTTTTTGTCTTCCAGTTGATCTGATAGACAGCTGTATAGAAAACATGAAGCATATTCATGCACAGCTGAATTTGGATGCCCTAAAGCCTGGGAAAACACAGAAGAAAAAGGTAACTGTAGAAACCAAAAGAATGATATAATAAGGCACTTCCCAGCTCTCGTTTATTTGGTTTGGGTTGTTTTTCTGGAGGCGGATACTGTTGGTATCTGTCACAGGTAACTGACATCTCGTAGTGGATCTGGATACTGGGACTTCTTTAAGATTCATTGATTTTAGAGCTTTTGCGAACTTGATTATCTCACACATTTACTCTCCCACCCAGCCTTATGCTCACTAGGGCTTAACTTCCTTTTCCAGGAAGATGACTGCTGGTTCAGGAAAGTCAGGCAGCAAACCATATCAGTTTTTGCTTTGCAGTTGCTCAGTTACCAGTCTTGGGTGTTACTGGCCAAAGCCCCTGGGTTTTGCTCTGGTATTTGTCTCCCTGCATCTCTCTGGTCTCCAGGTTCTTCTCCCGCTTGCAGGATTGTTCCTCCAGCCAGGATCTTCTCATTCTTCTATTTGGGCTCATTTCTGTCTTTCAGAGACCATTTCTTTTCAGGAGTACTTCTTATAGCCACCAGCTTTTCTTTCTGGAACTCTAAGCTCTTGTTTACCTTCGTCTAAATAATCTATGTGCAAAGTACAGTACATGATCATCATCTGAGTTACTGGTTCTATCTCATGTCTTTTCATTAATTGGAAGATTCAGGACTTCCCACTTTTAGTCCAGGTTATCAGAATTAGCAACTAGCCCATTCTGGATGAAGCCAGCAACTAGGAGCCTTCTGATTGAGAGTTCAAAAGTTTAGTTTCAGACATTCACATGTATACATGTTCATCCATTTGTCATCTGTCAGTGCTCACAATTTATTTTGTTTAGCATATAACAATATCTGAGAGTTTCATAGTTGGACTCAGCCTTGACTTTATGGTCCTATCCAATCCAGCTAATTTTTCTCATCTTGTTTCCACAGTAATTTTTCTGTTTCTCAAGTTTTCTTTCTTAGTGTCTTTCAACCAGTAGTAGCCATTTATTTTTTTTCTGTTCTTGTACCAGTCAATCTCCCTCCCACCCCAAAACTAGTTCCAGTCTGCTTGCACATGTAAGTCAAATTTTTTTATTCTCTACCTTTTCATATTATCTGGCTTCCAATTCTAATTCTTTTTCTGTTCTCCTGCATACTTGGTCTGGACATTTTGTCATCAGATTCAATTGTCTCTGGCTTTAACTTCTTGTCAGAGGGGCTTCTTTTTACGTCATAATTGCACTTCTACCACTGCCCAGTTTCTTCTCTTCATTTGCAATTTTTTTGTTTAGCCTTTTTCTTTTCAACCTTCTTCCCAGTTGTTCCAGACTCTGACATCACCTTACCACCTTAAGATTACCTCATCACCTTAAGATTATTTCTTACCATCATACAACAGTTTTGTAAGATTTCTATGGCAATTTGCTTGTTTTCTAACACTTTCATTTGAGAGAATTATTAAAATACAAACACTAACTTCTGCTGTCAAGTTTGATATCTTGTCCACTCCCACACAGAGCAGAAATTGAAGAAAACATCTTCGTGCAGGATATTTCAGCATTGTTTGGGCTCAATAGTGTTTTTCTCTGAGGCATTGGCACAAACAGACATTAACCTTGATTTGTGAGAGTGTGGAACTGTGTTTTATAACAGTGAGCTCTTAAAAGAATTTGAGTTTGACCCTGATATTTGAAGGCTACAATATTTTTTCCTTGAGATCCCCTAAACACATTTATTATCCCTTCTTCAAGGGGTGGAGGCTGAAAGGTGTCCTGCTCTGGATGTGTCCGGTAAGGTTGAAGCCAACTCGTCCTTGGATTGAGAAGGGGGAAGCTGGGGACATTTGCACCTCTGCTAAATGTAGAAGGAATTTAAAACTTGAAAGAAATTGAAGGAAAGGAGCCTCTGACATAGGTCAGAAAGATTGTTTATATTTAATTAAGAATTTTTTGAAAGAGATTTGCAAAAGACTTTGTGGCAAATCTTCCTGCTGAGCTGGGACTGTAGGTTGCTACATCATATGTAAGCGTACTGCTCATCATATGTGGTGTATAACAGCAAGCAATCTAGTTTCACATGAGGGAAGCTGAGATGTTGCTTTCATACGCAGATTTAGCTGATCATTCACAAAGCTGCCTCTCAGCCCACTTTGAGGCTGTCAAAGGGATGTTTTCACAGCTTCTTTTCTTTTTCTCATTCTTTTCCTGTAACTGTTGGGAAAAATGCGTTTGACCTAGCTTTATTCTCAGGACAACTAAAGTATTTTACCTGATATTCCTTTACTTTCACAATAATTACTGTCATGCTAGTCAAGGGCATGAAAAGCATTTACAAATAGCCAATCTTTCAAAAAAACCCCTTAAAATTGGTTCTTGCTTTTTACAGCAAGATATCCTAAAATAAATACATAAAAACAGTGCCATCAATACAATCAATAACTTTTTCAACCTCCTGGAAGTTTACACATTAAGTATAACTTCTAGCTTGTGGCATTTTGCAGGATTTAGTGCTACTTGTGTTTATTAAATAAATTAATAAATATCAAAGTTCTTGAAGGAACGTCTTAGAGTTAGCATTTTATTTAGCTAAAAATGAGACAAACCAATCATAAAATACATTTGTAATGATGACTTTGTCATCTACTACACCTGACTTTTATTAACTTTTTTGAGATAGACTTTTGCTTCATATGTTATCAAGTGTGCATGATACAATTTATAAGCAAGCATTGTTGCTTCACCTTGTTTGAGATTAAGCATGAATCCTATTTTACAGTTTTGTTCCTTTATGCTTGATAAAACTGAAATAGTCTCTTGTGGTGAACAAGCTTATTGGAATTTGATCATCTTTCAGAATTGGTTTAGTATGTCAACCTTATAGAAGTTAGGTCAGCTATCACTAGCCTTTTAGTGTCACAGCACTATCATGAAGATAGATTTGTTTGGTTTTGTGTTTACTCATATGCATGAATCTCAGTATAGTACCTCACCGTTCAAAGGTCCGTATTTATCTTTGTAATATTCTTATCAGGTTGGAAACTATTTTCGTTATTAAGGATAGGGAACTGAGACACTGGGAATATAAGGATGGATTGGTCTGACCAAATATAGAGATGCGCAAGACAGAGCTAGTTTATCCTTGTTTTTATCCAAGGAAGAAAAATAGGTACTTCTAGGGAGTGATTCATTTGACTTGTTTTAGATGCCTGCTTTAGAATGGAACAAATATTTGGAAAATGTTCCCATCCATTCTTCATTAGTTGTAAGAGAAACGGAACTCTATGTTACAAGTCTGCATTTGGCCAGATCAGTGCCCCTAGAAATAATATCTGTGGGTTATAAAGAGGTGATGACTCCAAGTAACTTGTTAAAAATGTCTTTAGTATATGTGTTTAAAAGTAGCTGAGACGAATCCTACCTGAGATCAGAAGGAAACTCTGCTGAAGAGATATGACCCAAATGTTGATGCCTTAGATTTGCACCTCTCATTTGTAATCTCTTTCTTCTTTGTATAAAAGTCATTCTGGTCTTATGTTGATGATCTTCAAATATTTTTCTCTGGATAGGAGGATAACATCATCAAACAGTTAAGGTGTTCTATGCAGCTCCTCAGAAACTGCCTCTTTCAAAATGACGAATGCAAAGTAAGTATTCTTATACTGAACTAATGTGAGCACATTCAGTTAGTGAATGAATATTGTATTTTTTTTTTCTACTTTGAAATTATTTTCAAGCTGGCTAAATTTAAGCTTGAAAATAATGGCAAGAAATGCTTCAAATTTCATCATTATTCCCACCTCCTAAGAATATTTCATGCATGCATTAGGAATTCAATGTTCATATTGAAACATCATTTCTCACAGGTTTCAGATGGCTATCATCCTTTATACCCACTTCTGCTTTGCTTAAATCCATAATTCCAATTTTCAAAGAATATAATGTGAGAAATGGAAGTGGAGAAAAGTGTGCTGCCACAAGAAAGGCGCATAGGAGATACACTTTGCGTCTTGGAAAATAGTTTCGTCTCATTATTCCTCTCTCCTATTTTCCTTTATTAAAGACAAAAAAAACTAAACAAGCAGAAAACAAATATTAAATAATAATTTGCCATTTATTTTTCTTTGTTAAGGTTAAATTAGGTTAAGGTTAAATTACACTAATCCTGCAAGGCACAATTTTGTTTTCATCTTGGTTTTTTTAAGTAATTTTCTTGCTCAGAGTCTTGTTTTGAATTTCTTCTTTTCATTTCACATTCTTTGTTTTTTCTCTGTGCTTTTCAGTTTCTTTTCTCCTTCAATTCTTCTACCTACCTGTTTTTTTCCATGAAAATACTACATTACTTTTCATTCTTTCCTGTATTCTTTCTTTCTGATCATTACTCTTCTGCTTTCTTATTGGTGATACCATCTCTCTTCCCTGATTCCATTTTCTCTTTCACAGTTTAATGTGTCTTGGCATTGTGGTACAACTTGTGCTACTTTTAGTAAATGCATTGGTGGAACCACTAGATTTCCAGACTTTCCTGTTGAGGGCATGTGTTAGCATCCTTTTTGTATACAGAACACCATGTAAATTACAGGCCTGGATAAGCCATCTGGTTATCCCTAACATCTCCATAACTTGGTTGTGCTATAATCTCAGATAAGATTTTTATGAAATATTTTTATTGTTTTGATCAGGGGTCTGCAGACACAATTGCTTGGAGGAGGGAAGGAGATTGCTGTTGATAACTGAAGTTTTCTATCGTTTTCTCTGTACACCTGTACTCTTTTATTTCCATGCTTTTTGAGTTCCAAGAATTAGTTTAGTTGGAGTAATGTAAAACTTCAGAATAGGGACTTCTTGAACAATGACAGTTGGAATGAATAAATCTTTACTTTTGTTTGCATGTGTCTCAGTAATTAAAACGTGCTGGTTTTGACTGGGATAAGACTTTATTTCTTTAGTGTTGAAATGAGGGTGTCAGTTCTTTCTGTACAATCTTTTAAAGCAAGCTAGCAGGACACAATAAGATAAAAAATATGCTTTTCTCACTTTATTTATACTCCATTTTCAAAGTATATAATAATGTAGTAGATTTAATTCTTCCCCTTGTTCTTGTAGACGGCAGCACTCAAAGCTCATCTTGTTCCTGTTCTGCATTCACTATGGCCATGGTTTTTAATAGATGACTCCTCAATGCACATAGCTCTGCATTTGCTTTGTGTCTACACTACAGACTATCCTGCAGGTATGAGAGTCACACTATGATGTAATTCATCAAAATATTTAACTGAAATAATTAAGACAGAAAAGCATAATAAAGGGAAAAGAATGTTTATTACTACCATAAGAGGAAAGTATAAAAGCATCGGTCCATCAAAGTCTGTAAAGTGTTTTGATTTTAATGCATTCAAGACTTTTGTTCAGATCCTGTTTCAGTCTGTTGGATTTAGCAAGAGTACAATTGTGTTAAAGGATTAGACAGCATTTAATTCAAACCATTATGTTTGAAGGTTACACTGGAAGTCCTGCCAAAACTGAATAATTGTATGTAGAAATACTAGTCTAGGAATTCTCTCACAGAGAATAGTGTATCACTACTTTATACAGTTTGAATTTCAGCCCTTATTGAAAACATTCTGGTTTTGAAATATTCAATAATCTAATTTAATTCTGTATTAAATTCCTTCCATTTATTTATAAATTGGGCTCAGTAGTTGGTACTTGACTAAAGTATATTTTTTATAAGGATTCACTTCTTCATTTGAGGAAACGCTGTATTTTCACTGACGAGTAATTATGCCCAGTACTACAAGCCTGTTCCATTTTGTAGTATGAATTTGTAGATTCATATGTAGTATGAATCTTGGTTATTGGCTCAGATAATGATTTGCCAGTGGCTTGAAGACACATATAAGTATCTGTTGATTTCTCCCTGTCAAGATACCATAAAAAAGTTAGCATGGTTAAAATATACTAACTGAACAATTTCTGGGCTTTTTTACCCTCTTTTTAAGTTAATGTCTCTAGACCTTAAATGAGCTTGCAATGCTTTTTTTCATAAAGACATTATTTTAATGTGAACTAATGAAAGGTCAAATATATATTAGTCAGCCACAGGATATAAAATTAAAATGTAATGTCCTGTGATGTACTGGAAGTCAAGCTGAAGTTCTGACGCCTCTTTCTTTTTTCTTAACTCTGAGTGACTCTAGGCTGCATTTTTATTTTCCTTTCTAATAAGTGTATGTGGTTTTAGATTAATTGTGGTTTTAATTTCTGTTCAGAATACTTGTCTTACGAGATGACCCAAACTTACCTGCTCTAAACTGGTTAACCACTTTGCCTTGGTGTAGTCAGACAAAGAAATGTGTGTAGATGTTTGTAACAGTTAAAAACTGTCTCATTTTAATTTATTTTTGCCCTGTAAGGAGCAAAATGTTATTGCAGATGGCAAATGCCACTAAATAAAAAGATATATACGCATATTTGCGCACAAGCATCACGTTGGTAATGTAGTTGTTCCCTGCCACTGGGGTCAATTTGAGCTTGTAGCTCTGTAGCATAGGGTTTTGCATGCTGCTGTGGCACAAGGTAATGACAGATGCAGACAGTGCTTTTATTTCTCAGAAGAATATTTTTAGAAACTTATTAAACCTTTCAGATGTATGGAGAACCTCTTTTCCTGAACCAGTTTCAGAAGGTCCTTTCTCATGCCAAATAATTGTATAATGCCTTAGATACAATGTTCTGTTTTTTAAGGAGACTTTCTAAGATGGAGCAATGGCTTCTCTATAATAGCAGAATTGCCTCTCAGATTCCAGAACAAAGGAACAGTAGATCCCTATTCCAGTAAACTGTCACATTCAGCATGTTTCTATTCAAAGCATGTCCCATTAACTTCACTGTGGTTCACAGGAAAAAAGAACAACAAACAGTCCTTTGAAAAGTCCCATCTCAGCCTTTTAGCTGTTAGACTGCTCTTTCTGTAGTTTTTTTT
>VXAK01001511.1:117-14279 GCA_013399435.1 Arenaria interpres | reverse complement strand
GGTCCCTTGACCTTACTTCGTTTGATGACAAAACCGGCTTTCAGAAGGGTTTGAACTATTCTGTTCCCTTTCTCAAAAACCTCTTCTGCTGCGTTGCCCCATACAATGATGTTTCCAATGTACTGCAGATGTTCTGGAGCTTCACCCTGTTCCAGTGCAGTCTGGATCCGTCCATGGCAAATAGTAGGGCTGTGTTTCCACCCCTGGGGCAGTCGATTCCAGGTGTACTGGACGCCCCTCCAAGTGAAAGCCAACTGTGGCCTGCACTCTGCTGCCAAAGGGATTGAGAAGAATGCATTAGCGATATCAATTGTGGCATACCACTTGGCTGCCTTGGACTCCAGTTCGTATTGCAGTTCTAGCATGTCCGGCACAGCAGCGCTCAGCGGTGGCGTGAATTCATTCAGGCCACGATAGTCCATTGTTAGCCTCCGCTCTCCATTAGATTTTCGTGCTGGCCATATGGGACTATTAAAGGGTGAGTGGGTCTTGCTGATCGCTCCTTGAGTCTCTAGTTGACGAATCAGGTTCTGGATGGGAATCAGTCAGTCTCGGTTAGTGCGATATTGCTACCAATGCACTGTTGTGGTAGCGATCGGCACCTGTTGTTCTTCGACCCTCAACAACCCCACAACAGAAGGGTCTTCTGAGAGACCAGACAAGGTAGGCAGCTGTTTAACTTCCTCTGCCTCCAAGGCAGCTATGCCAAAAGCCCACTGGTACCCTTTTGGGTCCTTGAAATACTCTCTCCTGAGGTAATCTATACCAAGGATGCATGGAGCCTCTGAGCCAGTCACAATGGGGTGCTTTTGCCACTCATTCCCAGTTAGGCTCATTTCAGCTTCCAATACAGTCAGCTGTTGGGATCCCCCTGTCACTCCAGAAACACAAATGGGTTCTGCCCCTCTATAGCTTGATGGTAGTAGGGTACACTGTGCACCCGTGTCCACTAGAGCCTTATACTCCTGTGGGTCTGATGTGCCAGGCCATTGAATCCACACCATCCAATAAACCCGGTTGTCCCTTTCCCCCACCTGGCTGGAGGCAGGGCCCCTCTAATCCTGGTCATTAGTATCCGTTACTCACTTCTTGCAGAAATGACTTGGAAGTCCCTTCAAGAGGATCAGAAATAAGATCAGGCCTCGTACTCTGTCTGGGGAACTGCCCGCTGGAAACTGGGGCGGCACTTTTCCTGGAGGGATCCCCTTTTGTGGTTGTTCTTCCTTGCAACTCCTGTATCCATGCCCGTAGGATCGAAGTAGGTTGTCCATCCCATCCCACTTCCTCATGTCCTCTCCGTGGTCACGCAGGCAGAACCACAGGGTGCTTCGTGGTGTGTACCCCCTGTATTCTCTCTCTTGAGCAGGGAAACACCTGTTCCTAATAGCTGAGATACTGGCCCATACAGGTGGGCAGTATGACATAGTCTCTTCAAGTTGCTAGACCTTCCAGGATAGTTTCTCCACAGCTGAGATGAGGGGGGAATACAGACTTTCTTCGTATTGCTGTAGTCGGCCAGCCACCTCATCCACCGTTGGTCCCTCTTTGCCTTTCCATTCCATCACTGCCAGTGACCTGGCATACGACAATGGTGCGCTCTGTACAAACTTCTGCCACGTGGGCCCTGTGCATTTGACTTCATCAGGATCTGTGGGTAACTGTGCATTGTCCAGGTCATAATAAATCACCTCCCGCACGGCTAATTCCCTCAGGTACTGGATTCCTCTTTCCATGGTGGTCCACTTGCTTGGATGACATGCATCATCTTCACTGAAGGGGTACCTTTCCCTCATGCCTGCCAGGAGTCACCTCCAGAGGCTGAGGGCTTGTATCTTTTTCCCCAATTGCCTTGTCAATGCCCCCTTCCCTAGACAGGGATCCCAGCTGCCTGGCTTTCCTACCCTCTAATTCCAAGCTACTGGCCCTATTATCCCAGCAGGTATTTTTGGAGCAGCCAGGTGACAATGTGCTCACCCGGAAGTCAGCAGAAATCTTTTTGCATATCTTGCAGCTCACTCGGGGATAGGGATTGCGTGATTATATCTGGTTCTGCCTCTTCCTCCTGTTCTCGTGGTTCATCGTCATCCCTCACTAAGCGAACTGATTTCTTGGTGTATTTCTTCTTCTGTATAGGGGCAACTGATAATGAGAATCTAAGAGCAATAAATCAGCTGGTGTTAGAGCTCCACCCAGTGGTGGCAAACGCTATTAACAACAATCAAGGAGTCCAATGTTTATTTTTCCATTTTGGATCTCAAAGATGCTTTCTTCTGCATCTCAGTGGAACAAGACAGCCAGAAGTTATTTGCCTTTGAATGGGAAAGTCAACGACCGGCAGGAAGACTCAGCTTTGCTGGACGGTGCTAACACAGGGATTTAAAAACAGTCCAACCATCTTTGGGCAGAGCCTGGCAAAGGACTTGGAACAATGGCCAGGTAAGGAAACTGATGTCACTCTCCTTCAGTATGTGAATGATATCCTACTGGGAGCAGACATTGAAGAGCTTTTTTAAGAAAAAGACTATAGACTTGTTGAACTTTTTGGGAACCCCTGGATATCAGGTGTCAGAAAAGAAAGCCCAAATTCCCTGCCAGGTAGTGATCTACCTCGGTTTTGAAATCTCCCAAGGCCAGATAGCTGGGAAAGGACAGAAAGGAAGCCATATGTCGAACGGCCCCTCCTCAGCCAAAGAAAGAGTTGAGAGGGGTTTTAGGAATGGCTGGATGGTGCAGGCTTTGGATACCAAATTTTGGCCTACTTGCTAAACCATTATATGAGGCGGTAAAAGACCCTGGAGACTTACTGGAATGGACTCCTGAATGCCAACAGGGCTTTGACCAACTGACATTAGCCCTGATGAAAGCTCCTGCCCTAGACCTCCCTAGTTTGTCTAAGTCATTTGAATTGTTTGTGCATGAGAGAGGACGTGTGGCGTTAGGAGTACTAACCCAATATTTGGGAGATTGGAAAAGACTAGTAGCCTATTTTTCAAAACAATTGGATAAAGTGAGTTCTGGATGGCCTGGGTGCCTGCAACTGTCCTTCTGATACAAGAGGCAGGAAAACTGACTATGGGACAGCAGATCATAGTACATGTAGGACTGAAACCTTGGATTTCAGGAGGGCTAGCTTCAACCCCTTCAAGAAACTGCTAGGAGAAAACGCATGGGATAGGGCTCTGGAAGGTAGGGGGGCTCAAGAGAGCTGGTCTATATTCAAACATTGCTTTCTCCAAGTTCAGGATCAGTGCATCCCCAAGAGCAAGAAATCAGGCAAGGGAAGCAGGAGACCTGCGTGGTTGAGCGGGGAGCTTCTGAAAAAACTCAAGTGGAAGAAGGAAGCTTACACTGAGTGGAAGAAGGGACTGACCACTCAGGAAGATTACAAGAATGCCGTTAAGAGTATGCAGGGATGAAACGAGGAAAGCCAAGGCCTCCTTGGAATTAAAATTGGCAAGGGATGTCAAAGTCAACAAGAAGGGTTTTTTTCAAGTATATTGGAGGCAAAAGGAAAACTAGAGAAAATGTGGGCCAACTGTTGAATGAGACGGGTGCCACGGTGACAGAGGATGCAGAGAAGGCGGAGTTGCTGAATGTCTTCTTGGCTTCAGTCTTTACTGCTCAGGCCAGCCCTCAGGAGCCACAGACTTTGGAAGAATCAGAGAAAGTCTGGACAAAGGAAGACTTTCCCTTGGTGGAGGAAGACCAAGTTAAGGAACAGTTAAATAAACTGGATATCCGCAAGTCCATGGCTCCTGATGGAGCAATAACCCCATGCACCAGTACGGGTTGGGGGCTGACCTGCTGGAGAGCAGCTCTGAGGAGAAAGACCTGGGAGTCCTGGTGGACAACAGGATGACCATGAGCCAGCAATGTGCCCTTGTGGCCAAGAAGGCCAATGGCATCCTGGGGTGCATCAGGAAGAGTGTGACCAGCAGGTCGAGAGAGGTTATCCTCCCTCTCTACTCTGCCCTGGTGAGGCCCCATCTGGAGTACTGTGTCCATTTCTGGGCTCTCCAGTTCAAGGAGGACAGGGAACTGCTGGAAAGAGTACAACAGAGGGCTACAAACATGATTAGGGGCCTGGACCATCTCTCTTACGAGGAGAGGCTGAGGGACTTGGGTCTTTTTAGTCTAGAGAAGAGAAGGCTGAGGGGGGGGGTCTGATCAATGCTTATAAATACTTAAAGGGAGGGTGTCAAGAGGATGGGGCCGGTCTTTTTTCAGTGGTGCCCAGGGATAGGATAAGAGGAAATGGGCACAAACTTGAATATAAGAAGTTCCACCTAAACATGAGGAGGAACTTCTTTACGTTGAGGGTGGCAGAGCCCTGGAATAGGCTGCCCAGGGAGGTGGTGGAGTCTCCTTCTCTGGAGACATTCCAAACCCACCTGGACACGTTCCTGTGCAACCTGCTTTAGGTGGACCTGCTTTGGCAGGGGGGTTGGACTAGATGATCTCCAGATGTCCCTTCCAAACCCATATGATTCTGTGATTCTATGTGCCACATGCTGTAATATCTGTACTCGAACAGAAAGAATGCCACTGGCTAACCCCAAGCCGTATGGTCAAATGTCAGTCAGTACTAGTGGAACAAGATGATGTGACTCTGAAGGTGAGTACAACATTGAATCCTGCCTCTTTAATGCCGGCAGAGCAAGAAGATTAATTAAATCATGATTGTTTACAAGTTATTGAGCAGGTATATGCAAGCAGACCTCATCTGAAAGATAACCCTCTGGAGGATCCTGATGAGGAGTTATTCACAGACAGAAGCAGTTTTATGATCAAAGGAGAAAGAAGGGCTGGATATGCTGTTGTGACCCTGGAAGATGAACGAGAGGTAAGACCTTTACCCTCTAATACCTCGGGCCATAAGGCAGAAATTTTGCAATGACTGGAGGCAGTACAGAAGCTGAAGGAAGTGGCGGTGATTCATTGAAAGGCACATTAAAGAGGAAACACAGCTGTAATAAGAGGCAATCTCAGAGCAGATGAAGCAGCAAAAAGAACAGCTACAGAAGCAGTGACTGCCGCTTTAATCCCAGATTGTGATTTACAAACAGAGATTCCACAATATACTGAGAAGGAAGACAGATTGGCAGAGCTGTTACAATGTGAAAAAGACTCCAATGGCTGGTGAGTCACCACACATGGACAGAGTGTGATTACTCCTGCAATCATGAGAAAGTCGATGACTAAAATGCATGCAGAAACGCACATGGAACCTGAGGCATTAGTAGAATCTGTAAAACGATTTGCAATTGTAGTTAAGATGTTATTGATTGCTAAAAGTATAACTAATAAATGTGGAAACTGTCTTAGGAATAATTCAAAAATACAGGCAAGGCCTCCTCCTGGAGAGGTAAGAAAAGGAGTCACACCAGGTGAGTACCTGCAAACTGATTTTTCTGAACTACCATGAGATAAACAATGCAGATATCTGTTAGCGACGGTGGATACATTTTCTGGATGGCCTGAGGCTTTCCTGTGTTGAACCAATCAAGCTAGCCAAACATTTGTTAAAAGAAATAATTCCTAGATTTGGAGTACCACTGGGAATGTCTTCTGACAGGGGCCCACATTTTGTCTCTAAAGTAATGCAGGAAATTTGCAGAATACTAAAAATAAGATGGGATTTACATACTCCCTGGAGACCTCAGTCCAGTGGACAGGTAGATAGAATGAATGAGACACTGAAAAGACAGCTTTCCAAATGACATCAAGAGACTCAGTTGAAATGGGTAGAGTTATTACCTTTGGCATTGTTAAGAGTTAGGATCACTCCGCGATCCTGTGAAAAAGTGAGCCCGTTTGAAATCTTGTATGGAAAGCCATACAATGTAAATTTGACTGGAAATTCTGATCAAATGCATGTAACAGGTGATATGGTTTAAACTGACTAGCTTTTGTCCTTAACTAAGGTGCTAACTTCTCTTCACAAGTATCTTTTGCTAAGGACTGAACTTCCAGTACATTCTTTTAAGCCTGGAGGCCAAGTGTACCTACGGACGTGGAAGGACACTCCGTTAGCAGAAAAGTGGAAAGGACCTTACCAGGTTTTACTGACAACTAACACAGCTGTAAAGCTTGAAGGAGTTGGACTGTGGATTCATTACACCAGAATAAAGGCGGTTCCGGTGTCTATGTGGCAAGGACCATTGAAGCTGAGATTAAACAGCGTCAAATGAATTGTACATGGACTGATATTGAATCAGTAATAGACATTCATTGTATTCAAGGAGAAGTTTTGTTGTCAATAGTATATGTAATAGTACAACATACCTGTAGATGTTGCTGTAATATAGTTAAAGGTGGGAAGTGATAGAATTAGACTGATCTAGTGAAATCCTAGATAAGTCTCAAAGGGGGGAATTGTTACCAAAGCATATCCTTGAAACGGTTATCAGTGACTAGTGTTGAAAGGCCATATGTATATACTCACGGATAATGAGGATTCTATCCTTGAATCTGTTAAGGATGAGTTAATAAAAGAACTCCTAATTAAGGAAAGCAAGTATGATTATCATTCTTGAGGAGGCACATACGAGCATACGGACCTTGAAGATGGTACTAATCTACGTGTTTTGAGAAGTTTAGCCAACTTGGCAGAAAAGTGAAAATTCTTAGTGTCCTAAGCTGAACTACCTTCATTATAATACTAAAAATCACACCCATGGGTCAAGAAGACCCTTGCCCAGGTGAAGACCCTTCCCCTGAGCATGCGTGGTAGCTATAACTTGATTGTGTAACCGTATGTAAATTACTAACCAATCAAATACAGGTAGGAGGTACTAATATGATAATGACGTTGTAAATGTGTATAAAAATCGCGCAGAGAGTCCTCATAGGTGTGCTTGATTTGTGGGAAACCACCAAGTACCCAGCCTTGTGCAACTCTGAAATAAATAATCAATGTCTCATCCTGGCATGTGAGACTGGCTATTGCACACCGGGTAATGGATCCGGCTTTTCGGGCAACAAGAACAGCAAAGGAAAGAGGAAAACAACAACAATAATACTGATACAGGTTGTAAAACACGATAATGTACCCCCGCTCACAGACCAGACCCGGGAAGCCCCAGCCCGATGCAAGCGCCCCCTCCCCCCTCACCAGCTCTAGACTGGGCATGGCATCACTTGGTATGGAATACCTGTGTCCCGGGCCAGGGCCTTGGGAAAATTAACCCTATCGCCGCTGGAACCAGAACACCGAGTCATGCTACATATTTGCCTATACTGTTCATCCTATAAGGTTTTTTTTTTGCATGGATTATTATAATAGCCCCAAAGCAAGGGACAGCAAGGCTTTAGTTATTTGGAATATAAAGATAAAAATGCACACAACTTCTGAAAATTAGACTTGAAAACCCGTTGATATTCCTAAGAGAACCGTGATATGTGTGTTAATCTAAGATAACAGCAACAAAAGAAGCTACGCCATAGGCTGACATTTGAGTTCCATTCTAACTTTCTCAATTCTCAGATTCCGATTGTTCCCATTTAGTACTGTATTAGCATTGTTTTTCTTTTAGTCTCTGCAACAAAAAATGTTTCAAGGGAACTTTTTACACTAGTTCTTCTCAGAAGTTACCATCAATAAAGATTTATTTTTAATTGATTGTTGAGGATGTTAAAAAAAATAAATCATCAAACTGCAGTCTTTTCGGAGAGATCCTCTGCACATTACAAAAAGACTCGGTTCAATAAAGCATTTTAAGGACTGTTGTTCAGTTGATTCTTTGGCAATGATGCATTTTAAAAAGTGCATATTCTGTACAGTGCATGTAGCAGTGATTAAGCATGTAATCATATAGCTTCATAGGTACGTGCATTGAATTTCTAGAAAAGACTTGTTTAAAAACATGAATATTTTAAATCTATATACAGCTGGTCTATTGAGGATGTTTACATTGCAGGGTTTGCAAACTCCATTCTGCTTTTACATAAAGCGCTTGGAAAGCATGCAAACTCTTACTGTCCATGTTTATTATTATAATCTGAGTATCTGCTGGCTTGCATTTAAAATTAAATTTAGTTACTGCATTAGCTCCTCTAAGAATCACAAGTGTGTTAGATTTTGTTAGCTTAGAAATAATGCCAAACAGCCACTGGGAGAGTGTTGTTCTAGCACTCTGCTGATGAGTGTTTGCAGGGAAGTGTTCTTCATTGAAAGAATGTTTCCCAGAATTATATTTTTGTTTCAAAATTTTCAAAATATTGATGTTTATTTTCATAATGCTGTGGGCTATAGTGAAAATAGCCTTTGAGAACTTTTCAAGGGGAGCCTGGAGGGGCCATTACATAATTCCCTACCTTAAGACCACCGCTTCAGAAAAGAGGACCCTAGCATTGGGCATACCCGACATTCACGAGAAGTCTGTTGAATATTGTGCATTTGCATGAGAAAAGTTTGTTCCCCCAAAAATGTGGCACAGCCTGTGACAATCTTTGCAGAGAGTGAATAGAGAGCACATCTGGAATTTGATGTGCTCTCCTATGAATTTGCACCTCAGAGCTCAGATGTGGCTTGCTTCTGCTTCCTCTGTTTAATCTGCCAAGAATCTGTATGTTGCCTTATGGAGTATGGAAGTCGTGTTGAATTTCACAAGGGAGGGCAGGGTGCCCATATGTCCTTAGACTGAGTCTTGCAAGATGGCAAATGAGACTCTACCTGTGTAAGGATGTTGACCTTTGTGCGTGTATGTTAACTCTGGAGACCAGTGAGATTGTTAGGTCAGCTTGGTGTGCTGACTGAAAGCACTGTAGCTGTCCTTAGTGTGATGCTGATATTGAGCTTACAAGTGCTGCAAAAATGATCCCTTTTGAGGACATAAGGGCATATTCATATACAGAAATGGGAAGAGATGTGACCTCTTTTGAAACTGTTGGGGAACTGTCGCGGACGGAGTGATTAACTTCACTAGTTAGAGTGAAGCAGTGAAATATTTATTAAGGTGAAACAGTGATTTAGCAAAACCAGTAGTAAGTGCAATAGAACCAGTAGTAAATGCAATAGTGTTTTATGAGATTCGATGTCAAGGTACACTCTATTATTTACTGCATAGAGGACAGGGTCAGACAAGCTGTCAGGGAGACCCTCCCATTGAGTCACGAGGTTCAGAAAGGACCCCCGTGCTTTCTAAACTCCTTCTCAGAGAGGAGTCTAGGTGCGGCTGGATCCAATCCTAGTCCCACACTTGGTCAACGGTTTATGTCTAAAGGATTATATATGCGCAATCAATCCTTTACATTACTTAGCTAAGATTTCAAAGTTTAGCATGCTATTAGTCACTTACCGAGAATCTGTTGCGGCAAGGAATCTCTCAACCTCGAGGAGTAAAACCTTAAGCGAGCGTCCTCACAAAAGGGGAGATCCTGGCGTGCAGCCCGCTGCCATACAGGAGAGCTCAAAGGGCTCTGGGGCTGTCCACTATTTATACAGTAAGATAATTGACCTATAGTCATATTCTCATGGGAACAAAATATCTAGGTCCCCACTCCAGACAGTATTTTGACTATGTTGCCAGCCATCCCCCCAAGTCCAGGTGCAAGTTATCAGAACTGCTGTTGTGATGGCCATGGTGGCCAAGGCCTGAGCAGGAGCCGGGGCTGGTAGCGGGGGGGAAGCAAAACAGGGAGAGTACACCGCCACAGGAACAAGTCCTGCTTTAGGTGCCTGTGGGTACTTATGTTTATATATACTTATGTATGGTGCAATTCAGACTATTTGCAACTCTTCTAATCTGATTTAACCAGGTTTTTCATCTGTTTGGTATGGTGCCAGAACTAGACATTTGCATGAGGTGAGTGGAACATGGAACAGAAGGATATTGCTTTTTAACTTAAACATCTCTGGGAACTTGGAGGTAATCAGTCAAATGAGATGGCCAGGAGGTGAAGTGGTTAACTACATCTTACTAGTATTATAACTGATTCTGGAGACTGTCAGACCTACAAAACCTCTCAGTAGAAAACCTTTATGGCTGTCACTACTTCCACTGGGTAGTTTCTTTTGGAAATGAGGCTTTGTCCTTCCCATAGGAGCTTCTTGGTTCTCTCACTTCTGAAATGCTGTTGTTAGCCTTTGCCAGCTTCACCTACTGGAAGCTTTTCTGTTTTATGGGAGTTAAGAGTATTGGCTCTGATCAGGTCATTGTTCCTGTTTGCTGAGAGGGACAAAGTTATTACTTCTGTAGCAGGGAAAGGACAGTCTGTCCCTTAGCAAATGCTTTGTCTGGGAAATGAGTGGGGGAAGAAACATGACATTTGGTCTGGATGAGATTTGGGTCTTGGATGGAAACGTGATGGGTTGCAAACTAAGCATAGGATGTGCTCAGCAGTCTGGTGTCAGCACACCAAGGTAATGTTTTCATAGTGATTCTACACAGAAGGGACCAGCGTGATTGCTCATTTGACATGCAGTGAGACTGGAAGTGAGACTGTGAGCTTTGGCAGTAGCTTGAACTTGTATATCTCCCCCTGTCTTTGAAAGAAATGAGAGCCTTTTTTTAACCTATCTTGGGTGTGTTCTTTAAGAGTGTGGACTCGTACTCACAGATTACTTAAGGACACTTTACTTTACTTTAAGGGTAACAGAGCACTGAAACAGGCTACCCAGAGAGGTTGTGGAGTCCCCTTCTCAGGCGATATTATTCAAAACCCACCTGGGTGCATTCCTGTCCAACTTGCTCTAGGTGAACCTGCTTTGGCAGTGGGGTTGGACTAGATGATCTCCAAAGGGCCCTTCCAACCCCGACCATTCTGTGATTCTGTGATTCTGTGACACTGTAGCTTGCCGCAAAGGCCAAGTGTCTACATGTGCAAGCATTTCTGTCTTGGGGTGCCTGTCTGTTCATAGACTTGTGGAATGGTTGAGGCTGGAAGGGACCTCTGGAAGTCACCTGGTCCAAACCCCCTGCTCAAGCAGGGCTACTTAGAGACAGTTGCCCAAGACCATCTCCAGACAGCTTTTGAATATCTCCAAGGAGGGAGACTCCACAATCTCTCTGGGCAACCTGTTCCAGTGCTCAGTCACCCTCACAGTGGAAAAGTGTTTCCTGATTCTCAGACGGAACCTCCTGTATTTCAGCTTGTGCCCGTTGCCTCTTGTCCTCTTGCTGGGCACCACTGAAAAGAGCCTGGCTCCATCTTGTTTTCACCCTCCCTTCCAGCATTTATATACATTGATGAGAGATTCCCCCCCAGCCTTCTCTTCTCTAGGCTAAACAGTCCCAGCTCCCTCAGCCTTTCCTCATAGCAGAGATGCTCTAGTCCCTTAATCATCTTTGTGGCCCTTCGTAGGACTCTCTTCAGTATGTTCATCTCTCTCTTCTATTGAAGAACCCGCAACTGGACACAATACTTCAGGTCTGGCCTCACCAGTGCTGAATAGAGGGGAAGGCTCACCTCCCTCGGCCTGCTGGCAACACTCCTCCTAATGAAGCCCATGATGCCATTTGCCCTCTTTGCGGCAAGGGCATGTTGCTGGCTCATGTTCAACTTGGTGTCCACCAGGACCCCCAGGTCCTTTTCTTCCAAGCTGCCTTCCAGCTGGGTGGCCCCCAGCATGTATTTGTGCCTGGGGTTGTTCCTCCCCAGGTGCAGGACCTTGTGCTTCCCCTTGATGAACTGCACGAGGTTCCTCTCGGTTCATTTCTCCAGCCTGTTGAGTTTCCTCTGGTTAACAGCATGACCCTCTGGCATATCGGCCACTCCTCCCAGTTTTGTGTCATCTACAAACTTGCTGAGGGTACACCGTGGCCCATCATCCAGATCATTAGTGAAGGAGCTGAATAAGTCTGGACCCAGTATTGACCCCTGGGGTACACTGATAGTTACTGTTGTCGAACTAGACTTCGTGCTACCGATTGCTACAGTCTGGGCCCAACCATTCAGCCAATTTTCAATCCACCTCACTGTCTGCTCATCCAGTCCATACTTCATCAGCTTCTGTATGAGTATTTTATGGGAGACAGTGTCAAAAACTCAAGTCTAGGTAGACAATATCCACTGCTCTCCCCTCAACCGCCAGGCCAGTCATTTCATCATAGAAGTTTATCAGTTTTGGTCAGGCATGACTTCACCTTGGTGAATTCATGCTGGCTACTCCCAATCACCTTCTGGTCCTTCATGTGCCTGGAAATGGTTTCCAGGAATAGTTGCTCCATCATCTTCCCAGGAATGGAGGTGAGGCTGACCGGCCTGTAGCTCCCTGGGTCCTCCTTCCTGCCCTTCTTGAAGATAGGAGGGACATTTTCTTTCCTCCAGTCCTCAGGCACCTCTCCCAATCACCATGATCAAAAAAGATTATCAAGGGCAGCCTTGCAATGACATCTGCCAGCTCCCTCGGCACTCATGGGTGCATCCCATCAGGGCCCACGGACTTATGCATGTCCAGGTTGCTTAAGTATTCCCTGACCTGATCCTCTTCCATCAAGGGTACATCTTCCTTGCTCCAGCTTTTCCCCCTGGGATTCCTGAAGGCTGGTCTTGCCAGGAAAGACTGAGGTGAAGAAGACACTTGGTACCTGAGCTTGTTCCATGTCCCGTGTCACCAGATCCCCTGCCTCATTCGGCAGCAGGCCCATGTTTTCCCTAGTCTTCCTTTTGTCACCTATGTACTTAGAAAAGCCCTTCTATTTGTCTTTGACGCCCCTGGCCAGATTAAATTCCGTTTGGGCTTTGGCTTTCCTAGCCTCATCCCTGCATGTTCAGACAATGTCTTTGTATCTGTGGTTGAGTGACCCGGGCTGGATGCCAGGTGCCCACCAAGCCGCTCTATCACTCCTTCATCTACAGGACAGGGAGAGAAAATACATCAAAAAGCTCATGGGTGGAGGTAAGGACAGGGAGATCACTCAGCAATTACCGTCACAGGCAAAACCAGACTCGACTTAAGGAAACTAATTTAATTTATTGCCAATTAAACAGAGTAGGAAAATGAGAAATAAGAACAAATCTAAAAACGCTTTCCCCCCACCTCTCCCTTCTTTCAAGGCTCAACTTTACTCCCAACTCTTCTACCTCCTTTACCCTCCCTGAGTGGCAGAGAGGGACGGGGAATGGGCGTTGTGGTCACTTCATCACACATTGTCTCTGCTGCTCCTTCCTCCTCACACTCTTCTCCTGCTCCAGCGTGGGGTCCCTCCCACAGGAGACAGTCTTTCATTAACTTCTCCAACATGGGTCCTTCCCACAGGCTGCAGTTCTTCACAAACTGCTCCAGCACTGGTCCGTTCCACAGGGTACAGTCCTTCAGTAACGGACTGCTCCAGCGTTTTTTTACCCTTTCTTAAACATGTTACCAACGTCACTGATTGGCCAGCAGTTGGTCCATCTTGGAGCAGGCTGGAACTGTCTCTGTCGGACATGGGAGCAGCTTCTGGTGTCTTCTCACAGAAGCTACCCCGACAGCCTCCCCCCCGCTCCAACCTTGCCATGTAAAGCCAGTACACCATCCTTGCTTCTACCTTCTGCATGCTTCCTTTTTGTGCTTGAGTATGGCCAGGAACTCCTTGTTCATCCACACAGGCCTCCTGGCATTTTTGCTTGACTTCCTGCTCATTAGGATGGACCGCTCTTGAGCTTGGATTAGGTGATCCTTCAGTATCAACCAGCTTTTTTGGCAGCCAAGGCCTTATCCCATCAGACTCTTTCAAGCAGATCGCTGAAGAGGCCAAAGCCTGTTCTCCTGAAGTCCAGGGTTGTGATCTTGCTTTTTGCCCTGCTCCCTCCCCTCAGGATCCTGAACTCTGCCACCTCATGGTCACTGCAGCCAAGGCTGCCTTCGACCTCCGCATCACCAACAAACTCCTACTTGTGGTTGAGTATGAGGTCCAGCAGAGCCTCTCTCCTCCTTCGCTCCTCTACCACTTGGATGAGGAAGTTGTCATCAGTGCTCTCCAGGAACTGCCTGGATTGCATATGGCCTGTTGTGTTGTCCCTCCAGAAGATATTGGGGTGGCCTTACCAGTGCTGAAAAAAGAGGTCAGATCACCTCCCTCAACCTGCTGGCAACAGTTCCCCTAATGCAGCCCAGTATACCAATTGCTGGCTCATCTTCAACTTGGTGTGGGTATTGGCTTTACACGGCAAGCTTAATGTAGCAGGAGGGGCTGCCAGGGTGAATTCTGTGAGAAGCCCCCATTTTGGCCAGAGTC
>VXAK01001510.1:6427-42238 GCA_013399435.1 Arenaria interpres | reverse complement strand
AAAAAAGAAAAAAGAAAAAACAGAAGACATTATAGAGAAAAGAAAGGTAAGATATTTAAAAATAAGGAAAATGGTTATTTGTAATTTTCAACAAATTAATATTTCACATCACATTAAAGCACACAGCATATAAATTCACATACTTCCACGCTTGACCACCAAATAGAACTATGTATATACGTATTTCATGGGTATTCAAAAACCTTTTTTAGCAGCTCCTTTTGCAACTAAAGAGTTCCTAAAGCCTTTGTACTTCTAAATCAAAGTAGGACAATTTACTATGATATAAATTACCTGACAAGCTTAAGTAATGAGCAAGAACTGCAGTAAGGCATTACTTGCACACAAAGGGAAAAACTAGCCCTGGCCCCCAAGAAGTCTAAATATTCAAAAAAATGACAACAGCAGATATATGTAGGTAGATAAGCATTTGGAAACTATGAGACATCAGTAATGGACTAACACCTTCTCAACATGAGCATCTGGACTAAACATTGGGTTGGAGCTAACAAGGTCTAGTTCCTCAAATACGGCAATACCATAATACCAACACTAATGCTGGCAATTCTCTTCCTACCAGTACATAAAAACAAATTTAATTTTTACCTTTGTTCTTCTTTTTACTTTTCTGCTGTAGAGAAGACTGCTGAAATGTCTACAAGAAAATCAAAATGGAATTAGTGAAAATACAGTGTTAATGTTCAACCACATCTTTATCATGAAAGAAGCATAATGTTGTGAGCTCTGAAGTCATCACCAGGTAACACCAGCAAACAGACTTCTAGGCCTAATAAAAAAGGTAATTTTAATTAATCTGTTTATAAGGTTGTAAAGCAAAAGCACACAGTGAAACACCTTAAAATAGACCACAAATTAGTTTGCCAAAACAACTGACATTTCTCTGTAAAATGGTCGCACTTCTCTCGAGCTGTTAATAAGGAAAGAATGTCTCCCTTTGGTTAGCATGATGGTGAAGCTATAGAGCCTGTGCATTTCTAATACATTGTCTAATTAAAATCTTCCTGACATAAATATGCAAATATGCAAATTAACACACTGCCTAATGCAGGTGTGAAGGCATTTATACGATGGTCTTTAGAACATCAGACAACTTGCTCAGAAATGGACTACTATTTTTAAAGACATCAATAAAATTCCACTAAATCACAACTAGGAAAAAGTCTCCCAAATAAATATTCTGAAATAGAAAACACTTTATTTTTTCCGGGTTTTGACTGGAAGCATTTCCCTCCACTCCCGTGAACCAACCCATTGCCTTGGCACTGAGACAGAATGGAAATTATTCCTTTACTTAAGATCCTAGATTATTAAAAATCACAATACGTATTAACACATTTTATGATCATTTTTTTTTAGAAAAAAAATGACTCAGTTAATCATCATCACTTTATTGAATTAAAAAAATAATTCTGTAGTTAATCACTTCAAAATTCAAAGATGTGATTTTAATTGTTCTGAATTTTAGTTTCCTATAAAGACAGACAAATGTATAAGTACTGAAACTAAGAGAAGGCCACATTAGAGTGTCTGAGTATTAAAACCTCTTATTTCAGCCTACCATGAATCGATACAAAAATCAAAGCTTTAGTGCCACTTGATAAAAATCAATCTAAGCAAAAGCACTGACTGCCCTATGAGCCCAAATCCTGTTCCTAGCAGATAAGACAAACCCTTACCGAGGACTGCAAGGCTCCCTTTTCAATTCAAACAGCTGCTTTTCTTTTCATTTTCTCCTGCCTGCTTCCCCTCTACCTGAGCTCACATGCAGGAGGCTGAGGTCCAGCTTTCAAAGGACATCTCACCTCACAGCTGAGACATACTCAAGCCGCAAATACTAACATGTCCATGGGGATAAATTACCAGCAATACAATGATAATTATGTGTAACATTAAAAATTAACTAAATCAGTAGATGTGCTGATCCCTTGTAGATCGTATCTGAACAAAACTACTCAACTGTATTGCTACCTCAGGTGGTCAAAATAGGCCTCCACTGGGAAGAAAAAAGGAGCCAATTTTTTGCCATTCCCTGGCTCTTGTCCTTTTTCTTCTGTTACGGGTACCAACTCCATCAGCACTAGCTCTCAGGAAGCCAAGACAGCAACAGCATCCTAAATTATGTTACGTGAAATATTTCGACCTGCGTACGACTAAGAGGGATCTTTATGGCCCAGGAATAACAGAGTGACTGGGCAGAAGTGTGTAAATAAGTCTCTTTTGGATGCTTTGAAAATCTTACCTAATTCAAAGTGGTTGAAAAAATACCCACGTGCACAAACACAAAACTTTAGCACTTCTTAGTTCTCTACCCAGAGAAACTGCTGTTTGACTTTTCTGCACTAATATTTTCACAGTGCCGAAAAGGAAAAACACCACTTGGTTTTCTTATAAGTGATTCTGAAGGCAGATGAGAACAATATGAAAGCCTTCTCTTTAAATGTTTCATCTGTAAATTTAACCTACAAATGTGAGTTCACACCTCTCAACTTCTCAGTCAGTTTTTGGGAAGAAAGGGTAATGAAGGGGTATTAGTTTTTAATAGGAAGACAGCACGTAATTTAGACGTCTAGCCATTTTTCCATACATTATGTCATATTGCAAAATAGAAAGGTTTTATTAAATTCAGTTATTATTATAAATTAGCTCATTAAATTAAATTATAATTAAGGACAAAATCTACAGATGAGTGGAGTTCCTGGGAAGTCTTCAAGTGACTTCAGTGATTTTAGAGAACACTAGATTATTTTACATAGACTTCAGGCTTCACATTGGTTCATCCTTTGCAAAACCAGCACAAGGTTTTTTTGGTGTGGTGTTTTGTTTTGTTGTTTTGTTTTGTTTTCACCTAGAAGAAGTATAAGCAATATGCATTAGTCAGTGTCATTCACTTTCAAACTCACATAATATGTAATCCAAAAAAAACAAGTAAGGATGAAATCTAAAAATGTTTCTTCTGTTACTTTTCTTAGGAAGTCATCGAATGCAATCTGCAGCTTCTTCCCACTTATTAGATAATGCTTAATGCCATTTTCTCAGTGCTGTTTAGAATCACAGAAGGAGATCATGTCCTCCCTCCTGCTCAGAGCAAGGCTTGCTTTGAAGCCAATGCTGGATCATGTTCTTCAAAGTCATCTCCGGCCAAGATCCGGCTATCTCCAAAGAGGGAGATTCCACAGCCTCTTGAGCAACCTGTCCTAATGTTGGTGACCTCAATGTTTCCCCTTTTACAGCTTATTTCTACGACATAGCAAATACAGAAATAATATAAATGCTTCTTTTAATGCCATGAACCCTAAAATTATGGATTCACACCAAAGCCAGAAATTTAGTTTTATGGAAGCAAGTTTGCTGCAAGATACTCTTTAATCACCCACCCACGAGGCTGAATTTCAACATATGTTCGCTGCATTTTGATTCTGACACATCTTAAGCTTTGGGCAACTGCTTCACATACATCTTGTCCCAGTTTCCAAGAATTCATGTATCCTACTAATTCTGACAGCAAGCATGAAAAAAAGTAGAAAACAGCATTCTATGTTGAAGGAAGTTGTTAGTAACTCAAAATAAGAAATAAAATGGACACAAGAGTACCATTGAAAAGATTAAATAAATTAATACCTTAACCCAACTGGAAATTGTCACTCCTGAAGAAAATTTGAAACTGTTTCATCATATTCTGAATTATATGCTTTCCAGTCGCCCAAAATAAAATTAGCAAAACTTTCCATTATGCAAAAGCAAGGTGTCACTTGATGTTTAACACACATCAAAACTCTCTTGAATACCCCGAGCTTCAGTTTTTTGAATGCAATAATTTTCTCCTGTAATATGTGATGTTTGAGCTTGTCGTATTTAATAATACACCTAAACTAAGCTCTCTGACAAATGCACCTCTAAGTAGAATATCAAAGAAACATTTTAGATATATATATGTCTGCCTTTGCTATCAGCATCCTACAAAGCATGTGTATTTCAATAGGAACAAAACATCATTTATTAAAGGGATTTTTGCTATGTTTCTGTTTTTTGGTTGGTTTTTGGTTGTTTTTTTTTTTAATAAAAGTGCTAGTCTACCTCCAGCCCTACCTTTCTAAGGGCTTAGCTGCACATCTCATCAGGAAATGGAGATTTTGTTGTGCATGGAAGAGCCATAACACCTCCTCTCTTCCTGCAACTGTTCATTACAAAACTTACTATGTGGGATATATTTACTTTAACACTCTTCCAAATGATTGACAGGGTTCTGAAAGCTCATCAGAAGACCGCACAGCTGTAAATAGCAATCTGCCTTAGGGTATGCCTTTCCATGCTTTTGGGATTATAGCACAGTAATACAGCTACTTAGTAAAAATCTTCCAGATGGAGGTTCACACTAACAAAGGAGGTCACCCAACACCTATAACTGTATTTGTTCCTCTAGCAAGAAAAAAATTACATATAGATGGTACAATCAACAATATCTGCATGCACACAACCACGCATTAGCATCTTCGTATGCATACCACAAAATTTTCAAGAAATGAGATGATCAGGTTTTTCTCTCACCCTCAGAGTTATTCAAGCTTCTGACTGCTTTCAGCTCTTGGGATAAAGTATTCATACTTGGTTAGTACCATGCCTTCTGTATATTTGCTCAGAAGGGAAGCAAGATTAAAAGTTACTCATTAACATTCAGAAGCCTCAAAATGTGAGTATTTATTATGACCTATTTTGTAGTAATTTAATAGCTCTCTATTTGGAAAAAACATATTTAAATAAAAGTTTCAATTAATTTATTTTTTCATGCCAAATAGGAAACTTAATAAACTGATCTTCCAATATCAATATTAAATTGCTGTGAAACAGCTATCAGGGAAGATGAATATTTGATAAAACTCATATTATGATGAAACTTAGAAATTTTCAGTTCCATTTGATACCTCAAATAAAAGTAGAAGGCAAGTAGATTGGCTATCAAAACTATTGATTTGGGAGGACTGGTTATCTTGCCAAACTTCAAGAGTCTGAGGAAGAAGTCTAAAGATTTGGGGTCAAACTATACCTACATAAGAGCTTCTCTAAGATCTAATATAAATTCCATGTGAGACCAACAGAACATGTCATCCATGTCCAAAAAGCAGATATATTCTAACAGTTACATGAACTCCTTCATGGTTACAGAATTTGTAGGTCTACCTAAAAAAGACCATAACTGAAGCTTCTCTGAAGATCTGGATTGGCCACACCAATTAGTACTAATTTTGACAGCTCCTAAAATCCTCTTTCAAGTGCTTACTCGTTTCTTCACTTTTCTTCAGGGATTTTTACCTTGCTCATTTTCAGAAAGCTGGAAGAGAGAACCAGGTTATGGAAATAACAACCTCCAACTCTTTTACTGGAATTTGAGCTCAGTCTGATTGAGAAGGGAAATGACAGGTATCTTTATATTTTTTTTGAGAGCTCAAGTCAAATTCAATTTTTCTCAAGTTGTGAGTTTAGACACTATGGAACTATTTACAGTCAGACAGTTCCCCTCTGTCATTGTAAGATAACTTTCTCTAGTTTCAGCAGAGCAGCTCATAATATTTCTGATTACTGGAACTTTTTGCTGCAGATGGAAAAGCCAATATCTGGAAAAAAAATGAAACCTGGTCCTGCCAATTATTTGACTGATCTCTCACTCAATACTTTGAGAACACCGGCAATGTCCTGTTTTCAGTCTTGAGTCACCACTTATAGATGTTTCTTCACATTCAGTGTACTGAGATACAAAATTTTGGAGCTAAAAGAAGAGTGAAAAGGGGGAAAAATTCAAACCTATTGATATTATTATTGTCATACTATCCATCACTATTAACAACTCATGCTTAAGGGTACTCCCAACAGAGAATTTTGCCAAAATCTTTTTTGTTTACCATCTTGTTTAGCCTCCATTAAGAGCTAATGATAGATACTATTACGTATTTTTATGCATATTTGTGGAAAATATAGTTTTCAAGGTATGATGAGAGAAGACCTCTGGCAGCTCAGAAAGTTTGAAACCTCCTGCCAATCAGCAGCAGAATTTAATTCATGACAGATAAATGTTTTGTATACAGCAGGAGCGGGTATTGACCTGTTACTAAGTTTAGCCCTCAAAAAAGATTACCGTTTATAATCATCTAGGTCTTGAAGCTAGCTGAGTCCATACAGGGCAACTGCCAGGCAGTTTTGGGAACAAGTGCTGAAGTTGGGCCACACTTGGTGCTCTGAAGGAACCAGTTACCACGACTAAGGGTCAAATGAAGCATCTATGGGTGAAATTACAATCAAAAGGAAACCTACCAAACAAGTGGGATAAGGAAAGACTATGCTCTAAGTTATGATCCTATTTAGGAAGGCAAAGACTTCACTGGGTAGTTTGAATAGTTTTGTGTGTTGACTGGGGTTCAGAGACTGCTAACAGAACGAATATCTGCAAAATATCTCATGCTTGGTATATCTGATCTGTCAGGCCATGAAGGCTGTTTCAGGAAATACCCCTGTTCCAGTAATCACAAACTCTAAGGTTATTCCAAATCCTACTTCTTACAATCCTTCTTCTTACATTTTGCTGAATAATTGTTCTCTCATTATCTACTTCTGGATTTTGAACTTGTCATACATTCAACATTCTCTGATTTATTTGTTGATACAACTATTTAGTTGCCCAGAAACAGTACCAAGTGGCACTAAACTGTGAATGAAGTCTTTAATATGCTGCAAGAGCTCTAGTTTACACAACCCTTCTAAAAGCCCGGCTTCACTTTGGATAGGTAAAATGCAAATACAGTAAATGGGATGGCTCATGTGAGAGAAAATCTAATACAAAAGCACAGCAGTGAAAGCAGATCCAGAAATATTTCTTAAGCTAAAGTCACAGGTGATGACAAAACAGTCATCATATAAGTAACTCCTCAATCCATGGTGAGTTGGAATGAAAAGTGATTTACAGACAAAGGATGCCACAGTTGATTAACAATACCCTGAAACCTTTGCCTCCCAAACCCAAAATTTATTGAATCAAATCTTGATCTTTTGGTGCTTTGGCAACAGATACTTCTGCTCTCCCTGCACAGCTCTCTCTGCTCCTGAGAAAGCTTTATAATAAAAATACCATAGCTGGGTTTAAAAGGACAGCATTCTCTAGGGTTCTAGCTAAGACATTTAATATTAAAGTACAGTAGGAACACTATATATGAACAGACTTCTAAAAATGAGCTTTTGTAGTACAAACAAAATAATGTCAATGAATAGGCAGAATCATTATACTAAATATCATGTGGGTATTTCTCTTTTAAATGGCAGGTACCTCAGACAGAGAGAAGCATGAATCACTGTTTCTGTCAAATGGGTTGTGAGAGGCACTGACATATTAACAGTCAGTGGAAGAATGGATCCCAGAATTTATGGCTTGGTATGTTATCCTACACACTGTATTCCTCCTCCCTTAGTTTTGCTTTTTCAGAAGGCCAAATGAATGTGCATTTGCAAAAGTTGGCAAAGCAATAGTTTCCTTGGCAGCAGCCAAAAAGTCAATTTCAGACGTAATAATTTTCTACATTTACTTGACAACTAATGGCCCCATTCCTGTTCCTACTCATTCTCTCCTTTCCCTACAGTAGCATTATGAAATGCTTCTAGTAGGTACTAGATCTACAGTACATGCCATCTGTCATGCACAGTCACAGCTCGAACTGGGTTTCTGTATTTTTGGAGTTCTGACCATGTATTCCTAATGCATGCATTTTGTTAGTGACCACAAGGATAAAGAAACAGTAAATATCCTAAGAGGAATACACTAAGAGCTTCTTATTGTAAAAAAATGTAGCCTGGGACCTTGAAGCTGCCAACTTTATAGCTGCTTCTGTTGTAGACAATGGCTATGTTACCTGTGAAGGGTGGTCTCCTTATTACACAGTCTACAAGGTCTGTTAATATCAAAGATGCCTAATCTTTTTATACAACTGTTCCTATACCCGCTTATCCAAGAAGAGTATGCTAATGAAGGACAAAACTGTGGTGGTCTGCAATGTAATAGCAAGCACAGCTTTTCTGTTCAGGGATTTTTATTCATTCTCCCATCCCTAAACTTTTTCTCATAATTTAGTGGGGTCTGTGGCAAATTTTGTATTAGTTGGATGCAAATTTGCAATTGCATAAGCTAGTGAAAATTGTTTGTGCAAATTTGTTAGCATAATGCATGCAAAATTTAGAAAAAAAAATTAAAACAATTTTTAAATCTTCAGGCCACATTGAGAAAATGCTTTCTACCACTAGGGAAAGATTCTCCTTCATAGCCATTAAGCCACAGGACTCTTTAATTGAAATACTGAAGCAGTAAAACTTCTGGATAGTATCAAATTTAAATGAGAGTTCTCATATTCCCCCACTGCCTTTTAGACTGACAGAACAAGGACTGCAGCACTGTCATAGCTGCCTGAAGCAAATGAGGATAAAAAGTTAAACTAGACAAGTGCTGTTCATTAGAATAATTTATTCTGAGATCATTCTTCTGCTCTACATCTACTCTGAAACATGTAATTTTGCTACCTCCCACACTGCTTTTATTGACAGTAAGTAATCTAAGAGAGAAAGGGAGGGTTCAAAAACTATATGTATTCTTTAAAGGCAAAAGTCCAAGATGCATCAGTTGTTCCATCACTGTGTATGTTTTCACTGCATTTACTTAAGATGGAAGAAGAATCTTAATTATAACCCATTACAGAACAGTATTTAACCCTTTACTTTTATTTCTACTCCAGAGAGACTCCCAGTTTCATCTCTTACTGAAAAGAATGGACCCTGTCAGAGAACCACAAAATGGCTGAGGCAGGAGGGAACCTCTGGAGATCATCACATCCGACCCTGTTGCTCCAAGCAGGGTCAGCTAGAGACGACCGCTCAGGGATGTGTCCAGTTGGATTTTCAATATCTCCAAAGATGGAGACTCCACAAACTCCATGGGCAACCTGCTCCAGTTAAACCATCTTCAAAGTAAAAGTAGTTTTTTCTTATGTTTACATGAATTTTCCTATTTTTCACTTTATGTCCTTTCACAAAGTATCACTGAGACAAGTCACCCCATATGCACTCCAGAAACCTTGTGGAGTGCTTGTGCCCTGTAGTGTTCCCCCTCCAGCAGGTATCAGTCAGTCAAACAAATCTCTTTCAAACAATGCAATGTCCTCCAGGTAAAATCTGGTTTTGCTTAGAAAGTTTCTTTCTTATTCATGGGAAAGCTAGGTTTTCCTCTGTATATTTATCTAAACATTAAAACATTAAGACTATCCAAGCAGATTTAAGAAACTTCTTCTGCAAGTGATCTATGTTAGATCAGAGCGGTGGTCTGTGGCACAGCATGGAACCAATCTTGGACCTTCTGGGAAGAAAACTTAAAACTATTGTAAACCACCACGGAAGTCAACCCCAGGGCACTAATAAAATCTTGCATAAGGCCTGTAGTATTACTAGATGAAAAATCTTTAGCTTAAAATAAAGGTCCCATGCCCCCCCTCCCCCAACACCTAGGTGCTTGCTTATTATGAAAAGAGTACCTACACAGCTCTATCTGTAGGAGCAGTCAGCAACACTTCTGATTGTGTCGCTTGGCATGATATCTTTCAAATTGCTCAGTCTTACTGTGTGACAGAGAAAAGTGCAGGGGATGTAAGTGCTCTGAGGGCAGAACTGAGAAAACAGATTTTTGCTTTGAGGAAGATAAACTCTTGCAAGATATTATCTGTTAGCACTTGGGCATAATATTCTTTCAGGGAAAGAAACAAAACCTCATTCTGACTTTCAAAAATATAAATGAAAAATCAATAAAACAGAAAATTGCACTTTTCTGGAGCTAAAAAGTTTACAAAGGCTTTGGTAAAACAGGAAATTACTGCACAGTTATGTGTGAAAGCAGCAGTCTTAGCAAAGGAGATGTACAAGACAAATTACGGCCACCAAAATGCTTTTCTTGCCCATCTCTAGAAGATAAAACATAAAAACCCAAATTTTCTCATTTTAAGTGGTACTACTCATCAGGAGAAAACCTTATCTACTGGTTACAGTACTGTTAAGGACATGTCCTTATAATAATTTCCATGGCTTAGAGATTTCTTGGGATTTGTACCCTTCAGGACTAAAATGACATTTCCAGAACATAGTGCTTTGTGCCTCTTTATCGGTGCACCATGCTACCAGGAATAGCTTGCAGCAATAGCCATAGTAATAGTTACAGATCAGGACTGAATTCAGGTAGCTCTTGTCTATAGAAGTAACAAGATCTTGAACAGAGGGGAAGTTTCCATGGAGAAATGAGAGGAAGAGCCTTTGTATCTCAGCCATCGTACATTCTGTTAAAATTCATACCAAACGCTTCCATTGCACCTATGAATTAAGGTAGAAAATGAACAGTTAATTCCAGGACAAAAGTCACATAACTTTCTGGAATTCAGAAAAATTTCCTCTAAGATGAAACAGCACTTCTTCGAGGTGGCGAAAGTTAACATTAGGTCTTCTAAATTATGTGCTGGCTTATGAGTACAAACCAGCTTACAAAATTAGTTTTACACTTAATTCTAAAATCAGAATTCTGTGGTGTTAGAAATACTATCTACTTGGGTTTATCTGAAAGCAAAGGGATACACTTGAGAAATGGACAAAAAGCAGTTATCTCCACATAAAAAATACAAGGTTTTTTTCCTCCACAGCACAGTAGCTGAGATGGATTGGCTGACTCAGAGATCAGGTGCTAAGCAACAAGCACTTCTTTCCAGTAAAATAGAAACACCTAATAAAACAGCTTCTGTTCAGGAGCCGCGCTGCTGCAAAGAGCCATTTTCCTCCCAGGTGCAACAATACAATCTCCCACATTATGTGTCAGCAATAGGCTTGAGAGGCCACCGCCGTGCAAGCGGGGCAGAGGAATGGGGCAGAGACTCCTGCAGGAGTCAAACCCACTACTTTGAAAAAAATCACCTACTCAGAAACACTTGTGCTGCTTGTCAACGCATTCTGATAAAATGGTACACTGAAATGGGCATCTGTGCTCCCTTTATTCAAACTACTTTTTCACCACTCAGTACAAGGTTTTTAGAACGCCATATTTCATGACGCATGTCAGCCAGTGTCCTTGGCTCACTGCTTTCCTAGTCCTGAGGCCTTCCTTTTCTTTGCACAGAAAGCAGTACAGAGAGGAGCCAGTAGAGAAGTCAGGACCCAGACCTAAGTTCTCATAGATGCGACACTCCCCACCATATTGCAGTGATAACTCATGCCGAGTCCCCTCTGTGCAAAGCCTGACATACACTTCTCTGCTAGAAAATGCTGTGTTTAATCTCTTCTTTATCAAAGGGGAATAACCGGGGGACTAAATCACTTATTCTACATTAAAAAAAACCCCAACTCTCAACTGTGCTATTGTGATTGTACCAGCTACAGGTAATGTAGCTTACTGATGTATAAACAATGTTAATACCTACAAAAGCAAAAGTCCTCTACCATGTAATAAAAGCAGAATGCAACCAGGAATGATTAATTGAAATAGGTAACACAAAAATACAGAATGGGGATGTGAAAGGAAATTAGGAAATGTTCTGAGCTGGGAGATTTATTAGTCTATAGATCTACATCTCTTGACAATGTAAAATTACACTTTTGGAGCATTATATCATATGCAGTAAGGAATAAATCTAGACCAGCAGAGCTGGACTAGATGACCTTTATTGTAAGTCTCTCATTTTTAAAGAATTCCCCAGCTTCGTCATGGAAAGAAATTATAACAGGCCATTTTTTCCCTCATGGTCAGATGCGAAAGGAGGCAATAGAGAAAGTTTAAAATAATTTTTTTCCACCAAAAACTCCAATTGTGCTTCATGATGGCCCATAAACCCATCTTACCTCATCTCTAGAGCATTTTGCTTTGCTGCAACAGTTAACTCTGGATTTTAATAAAAATGACAGAGTATATAGAAATAGATGTAAAATCTCCCACATTCAATGCCTTCAAATTTAATTTTGGCAACCACTTCCCCAAAAAGAGAAAATTCATGGTATTAACTGCTTCTTTCAAAGAGAAGCAACGCAGATGTGCAAATATTCTCTCACTTGTGACAGGAATAATATTCATCATGAACAACACAGATATTATTCCACATAATTAAAAGAACTTAGCAGTCCCTCCTGAGGAGATGAAATATTACAAAATGTATGCTTAATCAGAACTCAACTATAAAAGCTGCATATGCACATCCACTCTCTTCAGTCTTGAGTTCAAAGGACTCAGAATCTAGAACTGGCAAAACAAATATGAGATTACTGAAACACTTTTACAAGATGATTTTAGCTAAGCAGCATTGAAACAACAGAAACTATGCCTTAAATATGAACAAGTTGCTATCCTCTCAGCTGCTGCTGAAATCCCTGTTTTATCTCTCACCTCCAACTGTTTTGCCATAAGAACAGCCAAGCAGTGCAGCAGGTGGGCCGTGAGTTCATGCGATCTCCATCTCAGGAGGTTTTCAACACCTGACAGGGCAAAGCCCTGAGAAGCATTGTCTGATCTCAGAGCTGGCTCTGCTTTGAGCCAAAGACCAGAGCAGAGACCTCCTGAGGTTCCCTCCAGGCCGCTTTATGATGGTTTCTGAGATGTTTAGGTTTTTTTCTGTAGCATGTTCATTAGAAGTGATGCCTTTCTCTTGCTGGCAGGCTAATTATAATTATAATGTTCTCTTCCCTGCCCTCTGTACAACATTTTTCTTGGAATTATAACAACTGGCCACCCATTTACCCAGTTTATCACCTTTTACTGGTCTCATCATTAGCAATTCATACCATGTTTAAATGGGAAGTTTAATACATATCTGAATAGGATTAAATGAAGGTGATTAACTGCAGTAGCAGAGGACTAGACCCAGGAGGCCTCGCTATTCCTCTATGTTGATTGCGCTAGTCTAAAAATAATACAATGCCATCTTCCATTAGCAAGGAATTTATATGCTGTTTCTCTCTTGCCTTTTCTCCCAGAAATGTAGAAGAATTATTTTGGACCAGATTTTTACCAAACCCAGATGGAGGGTTTTTAGCACATTTGCCTTTTAGCACAACAATCTTATGGCTATCCCAGTCCCTTCTAATTTCAGAAGTATCTTATGAAGTAAGGCTTACTTTGTTTATTGGTTAATTGTTTCACCATTTTCTTTGTTTTATATGCCACACAGTTCACTTACGACCTAGATGAAGTTCCCAGGCTGATTTTAACAACATGGCTACTATTTCTGTTACTTGTTTTGTGCTTGTTACATTTATAAAGTGCTGCATTCAAAGGAAGAAATACATATGGTATCATTTAAATGGTTTCTTTTTAGAGTGAAGAAGCTGGCCAAGGGCTGGAGCCATTATTCCAAATTGAGAATGTGAGAGATGCTGCTCTTCTGTCTCAATCAGATACATAAAACCCCATGTCTCCAATTGAAAGAAACCCAACATGTGCCAATGTGTAGGCATTCAAAGCTGCCTATGGCCAATGGGATGATTTCGTGCTGTGGGACACGACGACAGTGTTTCAGACTCATGAAGGCACTAGAAGGAATTAGGTAAGAATCTTCTATTACCTTTCTTACCTCTTACCTGTTTTCCCCTTACTGAATTTTTTAATTGTTGTTGAATTTTTTTAATTGTTATTCTTTCCAATTGTGTCTCAGAGCAAAAGAACTACACGTGAACTATACTACAGGAAGCTAACAAGACAAATGGATACAAGCTACACACTCATGATGCCTTCAGAGCAAAATTGGCGACTCTACTCTACATCGCATCATATAAAACATTCTACTGGCACTATTGCCCCTGAATAGGTGTTGTGTCTTTCAAAAGAACTCCAAATCAGATTATGGAATTTCACACATGTGGAATATCGATCTATGTGACCTAGATATTGTCACATCCTAATTTCCTTGTTATATGCTCATTGATGGGAAAATGATCAAGGAGTTGAAGTTGTAGCATAGGCTAAAGTGCTCTCCTACATCCCCACAAGACTACAAAAACTAAGGTGTAAGGTGACTGCTGTAACCTACAGAAGAAATGGATGTACATGTCATAAATGCTCCAGTCATCTCCAGAGAGGGATATCCCAGTGTTTAGTTTTTACCAGCTGGGCCTTCATAAACATACAAGTATTTGAGAAGAAACTAGGGCATCACAGCAGTTCAGACTATTGGACTTGTTCTACTGAGGCACCTGGGAGCTTACTTGGAGTCCAATCTGAGAGAGCTATTTCTGAAAAGGCTAGACATCATGAAAAATGATAATTTTTTCACTTGTGAAATTTCAGTGGTATACGTGCTACATTCAATTTTCCTACCTTTACAGTGGAAGCTAGTGCATGTACAACTATATTTAGACTATAAAGGGCTAAATTACAACAAAGCAGCAGAAAAACGAGCTTTTTAATCCTTTCTTACTGTGGTAATAGATAGACTGAAATTTTTCACAATTATGACACATTTCAAAAACTCTTCAAAAATGTTCATTTAATTTCTGGAGAGTTCTTTGAGATCCAGTGCAGTTTCTTAGCTGGGAATATAAAAATGCCAATGCTGTTTAACTTTAACACAAGCACAATTTTTTAAATCAAGTATTTCTTACATTTTCAAGAAGGAGTTCAAAATTTCCTTTGCTGATGATTGATGCCTTTAAGTCTGTAATCATTCTGCAAGCATTATTCAGTATTATTTTACTACAAATATTTAAATGGAGATGAAAGACCACAGAGAAGAAGCAATACTAATTCAAATGTTAATACAAATTATGGAAATCCTCATGGAAAATATTTTACACTATGCATGTAGGTTAAAGTGGACTTTGATATCAACTGCTAGATTTTTATTCTATAGTTATTACAAGTCTAACTATAGACAATTGAGAAAACAGAGAGAGAAAAGAAAAGGAAAAGGAAGCCTTTATATTTAAATATGGCCATAGTTGGACTTCAAACATTTTGAAGAAGAAAATGTACCAACTCCATCTGTTGAAATGGTAAAAGGACATTCTAGATTTCAGACACCTACTTAAAATCTGTGCAACTGATTTTCAATTTTTTTCCCTACAAACTTATTTTTGTTTAATTACAAACATACATATTAAAAATTCACCAAGCAGAAGTTCTTTAAATACTGCGATGCTTACAATTATAATAAAGTGCTAGTGGGGTATTTTTGTTTGATGTTTGGGGCTTTTTTTTTTGTAAATAGTTCTCCAGTATATAGTGCTTATTAGATACCATTTCTATTCAGATTTTTGCATATGTTCTTCACTTTCTTAAATGCTAGTTACTGAGTACTATAATTAAAAGGTTTCATAAATACATGAGTATTCAAGCCAAGAATAATTCAAGCTTAAAAATGTAGGTACTTTATGTTGAAGCACATTCGCTTTTTTCTTCCTTCAGCCTTTCTGCAGAGGAAAAGAAGGAGTAAGAGAAAATCAACCACTTAAGTATAGTTAGCTTGTAAAGTTTTCAAAATAATGAGTTTTTCGTAAATTCTCCTCTGTAAGAGAACATCTAAATACATACATTTTGAATTGAACTTTTAAAAAGCATTTTCCCGTATTTTTCTGTATATGGAGTAGGTGGGAGGTAAGAAATACCTGGAAATAGGCATCATTTAAGTAGAAAAGTTATTTTTCTTAAAAGTTACTGTCTCCCCTTTCCAATATATCTTATCAGCTAAACCCTGGTTTTTGCAATAGGTCCATAAGCAAATCTTCACTTACAGTATGTTCAACAAGATCACCGCTGCAACCAATTGAACTTTGTACTGAACCCAGACTGATGCAGACCCACCAGCTCTGCTGAGCAAACCCACTGAGCTGAACTGGCTCAGCAACCTCAGGAGGACTGGCAGGGAGAGACAACTGAAATTGTAACCTTGGCCAAATCCCTCATTGTTATTGCCTCCGCGTCTTCACTGGCAGAGTAGAAAGGAGAGTGCTTGGCACTCCGTAGGTGCTCATTGGAGCACGTACTGAAATTAATTATGTGGGTTAAGAGTCACTGAGCTGCACATGGAGAGTTACACATTGCTAAAGAGGAAAAAAAATGTTTGCCAACGGTGCACCAACTTCATTGAATTTGTAGCAAAAAACCCCTCCAACTGATGGCTTTTATGTCATTCCTCCCTTATTTAAAGTAAAACTGGAACATTAACTATAGTGCATGTGTACGTATCTATACATGTAGATTTGGCAAAATCCCTATGGAACAAATCCCTCGTTTCCTTCCTGCATGCATTCCTGAGCCACCTGTTCCAGATGTATGAACTTTAAAAGGTACTTCTTGCCACTCAACTTACTTTATTTTCAAAAATGATTAAAATGATCAAGAGAACTGCTGTAATTAATTAAACAATTTTAAATAGGCTGGTTATCAGCAAAGTAAGAAGCTCTTAGGTTTTTGTCACTTTTCCTATGACAAGCAAGTCATTAGGTACTGCTAAATACATATGAACAAGTGAGCATACACTGGAAAAGGCAAAGGGATAGGAGGCAGGAAGGGAGAAAGAACAAGGTCAATGATATAAGTTTATTGGTGTAGGTTTGGAAACAGTTTGCAAGCAAGATTACTTTTTCTTGTGTAACTCCCTACCATTACAATAGGCTGCAAGCTTTTCTTCCCATAGCAATGCTGCTTCTAGACTAAAGGAAAATTCTATTGATCCAGATAGGAACAGATTATTAACCTGATACAGAAATTCTTTTGACTCACGACGCTATCTCCCTTCTAAATAATTGCATTATTTTCCTGCAATGAAAACAAAGCACAATGTGCCAAGGAATTCCTATACAGAATAACATAATGAACTTAAAAAACTATAATCATGTGTCAGAGCTTTCATCTCTTGTGCCCCAAAGGTCCAAGACAATTTTAACTGCACCATTTTATATCTACAGTAATAGATCACACTGAACACCTGCTTGCACACAAGATTTAGCAACAGCTCGAACAGTTTGCCTCGACTTAATGAAAACATTAACACTCTGTGTTGGTACTTCTTTTGCAATACTGAGGAAGAAAAATGGAATGCAAAACCAACAACTTGGCAAGAAATCAACATACGCTGGAAAAACTTTCTGAAACAGGAAACAAAACAAAGCAAAGTGGTGAAGACACTTTTCATGTGAGGATTAAAAGAATACTGTAAGTGGATACAAGAGATTATTACTTCACAGACATAACATAAACTACTTTTTATTTTGCGATTATGTCAGCTAGCACATCAGTTTTGTTCAGTGGACACAAGTAAACACTGTTCACTTTTCAAGGCCATAACTGAAATGTTCCCTTGACCACATAATTTTTTATTGTACTGGCAAGTCAATGATGCAAACAAAATTGTTAAAACCAGTGATTTTATGCAAATTTAGTATACTGACAGTCAGGAAAATGCTAGACTGAGACATTATTGTGACCGCTTCAAAATACAACAATTTGAATCTGCTGGCATTTTTCAAAATAACTTTTAGCAAATAAACAACAACCACGCACTTCTGAGTTACCATAGTAAATTTTTAACACCATCCACTTTGTTTACAAGACAAAAACATACCATTTCTGGTATTTATTAGTGTATTTTTTTGATCAAAGATTTTTCTTTTCTTTAGAGCCATGTATAAAAGCAGTAGAAGCAAGGAGTTAAGTCAGCACAATTGTAAAAGCTGCTTTTCTGCAGAAAACCTTCACAGTAAAAAAGGTAATCAACTGCACAGGTCAATGGCTACAAAATTCAAAAGAAAAGAGGCCTGGAATTTTAAGGGGAATTCATCATTAACTAGTGGGATGCACTCTTAGTCCAAAGTTATTTAACATATCAATGGACTCAAAAAAGAATGAGAACGTCATTGTATAAAGGTAACACAGAAGCAGTAAATGACACGAGACTTCAATGCTGAGTGAGCACCAGGGTTTCTATTCTAGGGAATTCAGAAAAAAAGGAAGACAAAATACAGAAAGAAAATAAAGAAATTAAATGTGTGGGTTTTTTTTATTTCACAGAATATCCATATTAAAATGATAATTTCAAAATAAGGGGTTCGGTAGTTCCATTCCACAGCAGACCCCAGATTCCTGAAGCTGTTATGGACTTGAGAATCATTTGGGCCCAATTTGAGGGCCCAGAGCCCTTACTCTCTAGTGTTTAATACTTGCTTCAGAAGGGTTGCTTCAGAGGCATAGATTATTCGGCAAGCATACCCAACAAGACACATGTTTCAACATGGCCAATATACAATGTTATATATATATAAGAACAAAGAATGCAAGATATAAATTACTAGATTGTGAATACCAGTCTTGCAAATCAGAAAAAATAAAACTGAAACCAAGTAATAGACATATTCCTACTCTCCAAGTCTATGGTTAAAATGGGTAAACAGTTCTTTAAATATTTAAATAGAGAAGTAGTAAAAAGGAATACGAAGCTTATATTACCTTTCTGTTCAGCTCCTGGAAACTTATGTCCTGTTCTGGCATAGGTACTCTAGGAAGGATGCTTAAGATACTTTAGGAATAAATATAAGGAGTTGAAAGAATTTTGAGAATGATAAAATGATATGAAAACAAACTCTCTGATGAGAAACCCAGGATGCTCATTCTATTCCTTTTTTAAGCAAAAGATGGTTGCAAAGTGGTTTGATTACAACCTGTAAATTCCTATATTGGGAGATTTGGTAACAAAAGACGTTTAAACCTAGAGGATATAGGTACATTTATAATTAATGTTGGAGATAGAAGCCAGGCAAACACAGGCTAACAGGTGAAAACTTTTAACAACGAGCGACCAGGGACTGGAAGTACTTAATAAGGGTCTTGGAGTATCCTCTAGTACCGGGACCTAATACAAACAATTGAGGCACCATAGGCACAGGTTGAACTACGGCCACCAGGTAGGAGCTGCACTTTACTTCAGGACAATCCACTGGTGTGTGATATGCAGTGTGGAGAGTGGTATTATTCTCTCTTTGTCTGATATTCTTGCATGACGAAAACACCAACGTCCTAAAAAACCCCAAACTGAAACCAGACAAAAACCCAAATCAAAAACCTCAGTCTCTTCCACTACTATTAGCGCAGTTTTTGAAGTTAACACCCTTCCTATGCACCGAACTCATGCTCATCCAGGAGCTCCCATTTACAGATAATCCAAAGTCTTTGTGAATGATGCTCGTAAAAAAATATTTTTAATAGGACAGTAACTTTTTAGTGATCTTTAAGATGAAATTCGCAATTTGAGCATAAAGTATGTTTTCACTTTCCTATTTGTTATCGATAATTTAATAAAATTGTACTGCATTCAGATAGGAGTTCCTTGTGCTTTATCTGTATTCCCCTGTTCTTTGTCTGCTTGCTGCACTGTTTATTTAAGATTTTAAGAAAAGCTCTATCCAATTCAATAAAAAAAAACCTCTGGGTTTACTTTGTGACAAAGACATATAGCCCCATCTGCAAACAAGATTAGGGTTTCGTAAGTCAGTATGCTTGGGTGCCATTATCACAGAAAGGGAACTGTATTGTACTGCACAGTGGCAGCCAGGTGGCTCCCAGTGATAGGACCAGCAATAATCAGCTGCAGAGGGCTGTAAATGCTTTGGGAAGGCTCCCTCCCATTTCCCCGGGGACAAATCAATGGCCCAAGCTTCCTCCTTCTGTTTATTTCATCCATTTTTCTGCAAAGCCAGTTAGCAGATCAATACCAATTTGTATTCTGAAGAGCAAATAACGTTTATTTATTTTTATAAATAAATAAGCTCCCACAAAACTAAAAAGATGCTGAAGGTTCAATGGCATTATATAGTGAGACATCCTTTAATGGTAATGATACACAAAAAGGATAAGCACACACTGGTGGAATCTGCAGTGTTAACAGTACAGCTGTTTGTAGACAGGTATTCAAAGTCAATAAAAAATTCCAGTTGTTAACTCTAAGTTTGCTGTTGCTCATTAATTTCCACATCAGATTTTTGATGAATCTTCTGGTTCCTGTGTCATTTATTTTTGTACACAATTTGGAAACTAGACATAATGGGTAATGGAGGAAACCAAGGAAAAACAAAAACGGCACCTTAAAAAAAAAAGTTTTTCTTACTGCACAGTGGCAGGAATTTAATGTACAGTAACAAAGAAATGTTATTGAGAGTTGAATATTCTCTCAATACATGGAAAGTGTTGCAAATTTACTGCACTGTTCTTTACAGAGTGGAAAGTCCTCCGTTACACAAATAACTTTTCTATTTTGTTCTGTAAATATTTGATTTCAAGGGCTCTTGCATTGATTAGATTCCTCCTAGGAAAGACTGCAGACATTACAAAGAGGACAGTTTGGGGACACTTGCAATCTTCTTGGCTTCATGTATTAGAGAAACACTATATATCAGTCTGCCTTTGCAAATGGAAATCTCCCCACTATCAGATTTCCAACTTACAAAAAAAGAATGAAACTAAAGTTGTAAATAACAATGTAAGAAAATGTATTTATCAAGGTAACTTAACTACTACAAATAAAAAAGAAAAGGAATAGCAGTTCTTGAATCTGGGAACCTGATTTAATTAAAGTGCACCACTAGCGTTTACTTTTAATACTAAATGACATCTTCTCTGAAATTTATCACTCACCTATAGACTGCTACACACTAAGGAATTTTATGAGCCAGTGGACCAAACACTTAGCTGGTGTAAAAGGATGTAAAGGCTCCATTAGTTTCAAGTAATCTACACCAATTATCATGTGATAATCTGTAGTGATGTTTTCAACAAGAAAATGAGTTACTTGTCTCTGAAAGGTTGTGAGGCTTCACCTGCCAGTTTTTCACAGTAGACTTCCTGACAAGCCCACATTGCCATCTCCCTTAGACACTGGCAATCTAAATTACACAATCTTTCTTACTATATGAAGATAATTTTAATTATTGCTATTGTTTTGCTGCACAGTTACTGTGTGCATATTCCTCTACAATGGCATCTTTTACTGAGATCTAAAATGCAAATACTTTGATGGGGTGAACATGATATCATATCTAAAATATGTTGTGATCTTCCAGCTCCATTTTCTTGACACATTTTAAAATCTAGCAAGTTACTACAATATTACTTTTACAGCCTATTCAGCAGAATCCCTTCCTTCACATTTACTTGAGTTATCGAAGGCTACACATTAAGAACAGTTACATACATTAGAGCTCCCTTTACCTCGAAAGAAAACCAAACACCTCCCACAAGTTCTCCTGCCATTAACAGGCCTTTCAAGTGCCTGTAGAAATGGGTTTGTCTGATAAGACTTAGCATATTGCAGTGACATAAATGCTGGAAAGAAGGTTTCTAGTCAGTCTGGAAATTGCTGCTTCTTCCCTTTCCATCAGTAGCAAGTAAGTCAAGGCAGAGATACCACACCCCATTTCAAACATGACATCTTCTAGTTAAAGGAGATAGAACACTGGTGCCCATCCCATATTTTTAACAGCAAAATAAAGAACTCTAAAGTATTTCTTTGAGATCTACTTATTGTTTGAAGAACAGGAATCAATGCAATGGCAGTAGTCCAAAAACTGTTTCAACACCACTATAAAAACAAGACAGTCTCTTATCACAACACAGAACAACAACTTTTGTTAATGTTATTTTTACTCACGTGGTACAAAGCCGTTTCTGGTCCAGGTGTGCCCATGACTTCTTGTCTCAGTGAGTCCATTTGTAAACTAGGCAACAGTGAGTAATGACTTGGACTACTACTCTTGTCTCCTTTCTTTTTGGACTTTTTCCCAGTATCCTTTTTGCTATTCCTCTGAAACATGTAGTCTTCTTGACCTATTTTCTCATTGCTCATATAGCGAAGCAATGAGTTTTCTGTTAAAATAAAGGTAATGCAAAACATAATTGTGAATTGTTGTATGTCTGTTAATCCTGCTTCCAAAATATATAATATTCTTGCTAAGAGCTACTGTCAACTTTAACTCTCCAAGAGTATTTCATTACATAACCCATTTGCTTCTTTAGTCTGGATATAATATGAAAGCAATCTTTTGGTAGGGAAAACTCCTAATTCTTGCTGTTTTCTGGTATTTTTGGCAATAAAAGGAACAGAATATAAAAGAAGCCCCACATCAATAAATTATGTCTTGGAATCTTCAAAAACTGAACAATGATACACTTACGATCATTTCTGTAATTTTTCGTTTTCAACAATTTCCTAATGAATACAAATAACTGTGGTGTCATACATTTAATAGCAATTTGCTTTGAACGTTCATTTGAGATATTTCACCATATCATGGATACATTCCCTCAATACTTTTCCAGCATCTAGCAGCTTATAGCTGAGGGACACCCTGAGAGAGAAACGTTTGCAAATTTAGGAAGCCTCAGCAGATTTGTCTTTCACGAACTTGTCTGGTCTTTCCTTGTATTAATGTGAACATTTAGTACCCACAACCTCCTGGCGCAAGAGGTTCCTTAGCTTTAACCCAAACTGCATGGGAAGCCAGCTCTTTTTCTTTTTAACCAGCACTCAACAGAGGCATTTGATGTCTTTTGGATCTCGTTTCAGAAAAAAACAGTGACAAATCTATTTCCTTACTTCATTCCACACAAGATTTTATAAACCTTTATTATGTCAAGCCTAAATGCTCCCAAACTGATGATGGCCAGCCTACTGAATTGACCCTGGTTTGGAAGTCACTCCATATATCTGATCACTTCTGTAGTCTCCTAAACCTTCTTCAATTCTACTGCATTTTTCTTAAAGAGATGAAGAGACCAGAAATGCACACATACCCAGTATGGGCAAGAACTTACACAGCAGAAGAACACTTCTTTATTTGTCTTGTATTCTCTTCCTAATAATTCCTAACAGTGCTTATTTTTTTGATGCCTACTAAATGTTTAGTTAATATTTTTATTAAAATATCTATAATTACTGAAACATCTTGTTCCTAGGCGATAAGAGCCATCTCAGAGGCTATAATTTTGCATGTGAAGTTACATATCTGAGCCTTGAAAAAATTATTCTCAATGATTTTGAGGTGAATTCCACGCTGCTCTAAAATGTTTTGCATCCAAAAAGAACTCATGAAGACAGAGAAATGTGATATATAATTCTCATTTAATAATAGTAATATTTATCAGTAATACCTATACATTTGTGGTCTAGTATTATAAAATTAAGACCAGTTCTGAAATGGACTGGATAATACAGCTGAATCAATGAAATGCCAATATAAAGTTAAGCCAAATAGCAGGGCTTTGCCATCATTATTTTCTTTTGCCTGGCTGAGCAACTTTCTTAATCCTCAAAAAAGGCTCTGCAAAAAATTAAGTATACATAGGAACGAACCTCAAACAGGTTCACAAAAATACATATCTAAGCAAGCAGCAAAATTACATTGAAATATATGGCTGAAAGCATGATAAAAGCCATAATGCCTTATAAAAGCCATAATGCCTTGTAAAAGACGTGTGTTCCGATCACTTACCTCTCCTACTATCTCTTTTTATTTTATTGGGGTCTTCATAATCCCCCACCCAGTTATATTCTACTGGCATAGAAATAGGCCTTAGTTTCCCTGGAAACAGAGGAAAAAATTGAGATCATGCACCATAAGGCAGTGTTAAACTAACATGCTTTAGAAGAAAAAATTATGCACTAAGCTGCTATTCTACAGGGTTGCTTATGAAGGAGCATCCAGGATCACCTCTGAACAAGAGGTTAAGATAGGAGTTCTATTTTCTTTAGCAGACAAGAAGCAGCTAAGTATTTCATGGATTTTTTTAAGTTTAGAAAATAAATCCAGTGCCCTACAAAATGTCTGGGTTTGACAAATGCATTCAAATTACTTTAGTTTTCACTGAACAGTATCTGTTTATAATTCTGGAAGCCCCTGGCACACATATGGACAGAACATGTTTTAAAGCATTTGTGAATTGTTGGTAACAGCGTGTCCACATTACTAAAGTACCTTCACAAAGACCATCTTTGCTGGTGGGCTTAAAAGATCCATCAGTAACTGAGTAAGAAAAGAAGCAGAAAAACTCTACATGTAATTTCTTTCGTAGCATTTAATCCACCAAAAGCAAAGTACATTGCTATTGGTAAATTCACTTCCATTTCAGACAGCAAGAGACAGGAAAGCTGAAGACTATTATATCTTTTAAATTTTTATTTGGAAGCTGCTGAATTGATTTTTAAAAAATGCTGTGAACTATGATTTCTGCTTAAGGATTCTACAAATATAGTTGGAAATTCAGTGAAAGTGTGCTATGTAACTTAGTGGGGTTATTTAAAGTGGTCTGAAGTTTTTAGCAAGCTAAATAGTATATTGAAACAAAACATAGAACAGCATAGCATACGGCACAAAATCTGGCAGACTGAAAACAAAATGTTTTCACAAGAAGGTCAGCCCTTGTTTTTTTTGAATAGATTTACTGGTCACAAAACCAAAAAGTGGGAAAATAATTTGTTTTTAGAAGTAGCAGAACTTAAAGTAAAAACTTCAGAATTCCTGTTAACTATTTTAGTAGAAAACCCCTACATAAAAATGATCCTTTCTTTATTCCACATTTTGGAGGTTAAATCCATGATACACTGAAAAAGAAAGATGTGTTTATAGTGAAAGCAAATATTCAAACATGTCTTGTTGACCTATTGAAGTATGGCGTCCATGGGAAATACACCAATACCATGCAGGCAGCATAATGGCAAAAAGTTGTACTGTCTGTACTTGTGTCAGGAAACACAACATATATATTTAACTTCTTACTTATCATTTATTTTACTATTTATGGACACATATTAAAGTCTGATTGAAGCCAGCAAGATTTAGAGCACACAGTTAAGAAGTCATTTCCTGAGCAGGGATGTATTTGGCTCATGTTTACTTGATCAGAACTTTCAATGTTTACTTTTTCTAGAAATACAACTTTTTCTTCGTGAAGCTGAACTCACAGTGTCTTATTGAAAGGATCTGCACACTTAAAACCAAAAGTAATAAAATCATGTAAAGTCTGACAGTTATCAAAAGGTATGGTCATAACAAACTTTCCACAAAATCTTGAGCTGTTCAAAGTGCACATTTTATTTTTTTTTTTTAATCTGGCAGTAAAACGGCAATGACCAAATTTTTATCTTTCCTCAAATTCAAGTTTCAGTTGTCTGCTACCTCTGCTAATCTCCTTCTTGTAAAACCCCATGGATTCCCAAAATCTGTTTTCCCTGGTGACTAAACTCAGGAAAATGTCTTCATTTGGATGTGAACAGAAGCTTTCCAAGGCCAATTAGCAACAATTATACAATAGTTGGAAACCAGTAAGAACATGAAAGAGAAATCTCTTTGTTAACATTGTCAAAAAAACGTCAAAATATTCCAATAAAGAAATTGCGGAGGGCCCTATTAACCTCTCACAAAGGAGGACTGAGAAATATTTTTTAAAAAATTAACACCACCACATAATTAATGAAGAGTACATGTTGAGAACAATTATTTCTCAAGGCCTTGGGACTTTGTTTGACCCTTTTTAATGGGTCACCATAAGCCAGAAAAGTGTTATTGTCATTTTCCAGATTTCTGTGAAATCCTAAGGTCATGTCTAGCCACCAATGTTATACTAACAAACTCCGTGGGGGAAACTTTAGAATTTAATGCTGAAATAGTAATATTTTTAGAAAATACACTTAAATGAAAATGGACTCGATGGTGTGAATTCATTTAAAAAGAAGTGAGATCAAAAGTGAAAGGCTGTATAACAAATGTGTTAAATAATGACTGATTTTCAGTGCGGTCTTTGATCCATGTATTTATAACCCTTTCTGCTAATAGAAAAAAAGGCTAAAAAAGCTACCCTGTTACACAATAATGGACTCGGTAGTCCTTGAAGAAGAAAGGTATTCCTCTTCACTCTAAACCACTAATATTAAAATTTAACATCTGGAACACAGAGTACATCTTTTTTAATGGAAATGACTGCATCCACCAATTGTAATAGTGGCAATATTGGAGTAATAAAATGGATATATCCACTTTGAAAACTTAGCAGTTATTTCGTACACTGTGGTCAAGGTTACAAAACACCTGAAAACACTTCGAAATCAAAAGGATACTGAGGATTTTGCAGCAGGATTGTGTAGTTGTATAGAAAGGGTGCATTTTATAAAAATGCATCCTTTAATGTTGTGCAAGCACATTACTCCAGGTCCTGAGGATACTTTACGCAGCTCAAGCTCACAAGTGATTTTGGAGTTTGGCTGCATGATGCCCTGAATTTATGCTTTATCATAAATTAAGTGTGTCGTCTTCTTAAAGGGATACGATGTCAGGATTACTAGAACAACTCCAACATACAGCTTGTGCTCAGTTTAATAATTGAAATAACATAGTAAGTATGGTGAAAAAAAACACTCAAGTGTATACTCATGTAATACCACAGTGGTCAAAATATTTTTTTTAAATATGATATTTCCTCTTCATTTTATTCTATATCCTAACAACTCTGCACAATTTTATACTTGTCAACAGAAAACAAATTCTCCCAGTCCAAAGCTGAAACAAGTTACAATACTAGCTAAAGGAAGAGTTCCAACAGATTCAAAGGGAAAATAACCTGAAACATAAAGGTCTGAGGAACAAAAACCCTCACCAGAAATTGTTTCTGAGTTCTCACCCTAAATAAGTCAAAATCCAAGACGTGCAAGCAGCATGAATACACCCGTGTGTTTACATGCAAAATTCTTTCTTAGACAACATATAACCTCAAATAAAGAGAAACTGCTACATATGGGAAGTAATGACTTCCCATATAGGAAGTTACAGGAGGTTAGTACAGTCTTACAAAAAAAGCTTTCTATCATCAGTCATACCTCATTTTTGGGACTAAAGAAAAAGTAAAGACTTTTAGACCATAGTGCAGCATGGAAGTAGCATGTCATCTCTTGGTAAATCTGAGATGCTTTTGATCTTTAAAACTATTATACTTGGGTAAATCCTTCTGATGCTGAATTCCTAAAACTATGCAAGTCTCGCACTTATACTAGGAGAACAATTCCATCCTGTATTTTTATTAAAAATATATGGGTTTCTGCCAGTTTGTTTGTTTGTTTGTTTTTAATGAAATTATACTGAAGCATAATCTGGAAAATTAAACTGATAACAAAACTATAGAACTTATATTCAGAAAAATCAGCAATATAAAACCGGACTTGCCCTCCCTATCATAATAAGTAATTATTTTTTTCTCGCACAGAATAAGCTCTTAGGTTGAAATTGGACTAAAGTAGCACAGAATTCCTAGCAAAATCAATGTCCACTGAAAATATTTTCATGCTTAAAAACAAAAGCAGATGCATGAAAATCCTAAAATCAACAAATGGTGATTATCCTTATTAGATCAATGCCATACCATATGTTGGTGTGCTCTCTCTCCTTCCAGGACCACTTGTTCTTCCTTTGTCATATTCATAGCAGTACAAAACTGCATCTTCTTCAACCACGTTAAAGCGTTTCCGATATTCTTGGTCAAGAAATGAGTTCGGAGATTCAGATCCTGTATGAACCGGCTTGCCCACTATATGTCTGCCAACATCATCACAAGGGAGATTTCCCTTTTCATCCCTTTAGTGAACAAGAGAGGTTTTTTAATATATTGGAATAAGACACTTATTTTTTTTTTTTTACTGTGAATATTTCAATAAACATGGGATTATGTCAGTATTTTATACAAGCTGGTAACAAATGCCACCAACCAACACCAGGATCACACATCATACATGCATATGTATGCTTATATGTGCCAGTTGCCTCACACATCTTTGTTTATTGAACGCTTTGGCAGACTGTATTCATCTTATTGTTTTTTCTTGAAAAGAATCATAGAAATAAAGCTGATGTGCAGCTGCTTTTTTTTTTTTTTCTTTTTTTTTTTTTTTCTCTTTATATCTACCCAGCATTTTGTGATTTAGGGCAGAGAAAGAATGTTGACCATACTTTTTTATACTTGCATCTTTAAATGCATCAGATAGTTGTATTTGCATCAGTGGCTATATGGCAAGAATGGACATTCAATCTGGTTCCTTATAAACTAACCTCAAAGCAAGAAGAACAAGGGACCGATGATGCATAGACATTTGACATAGTCTTGCACAACCACTTCAGGCCTAGAAGTTGTATAGGTACATCCATGCAGCACCAAATACGTTGTGTAGCACCTGATCATGAGCTGCTGCTCCAGGACAGCAATCCTTTGCAAGGCATGCACTTTGGAGTTTCTGCAGAGATCCCCAAGAAGATTGCTTTTTCCTTGCCCGCACCCCCAACCCACTCTCTCAAAATGCAAACTGCTGAAAGGCACCAAACAAGAGAGAAAGCTGTCCTTGCACTAGGAGCTCTCTCCTTGCACTAGGAGCTCTCTCCTTGCACTAGATGAAGCAGGGCTCAGTAAACTCGCTGGTAGGACTGTGCCTGGACGTGGCTGCAAAAGACATAATCAGACAATAATTTCTGGGCAGCAAAATGCATGGGAGGCAGCTGAGAGAGCAGCTGGGGCCTCATGCCCTCGTTGGAGAGCTTCTGCCCCTCTGGATTGCCGTGTGAGTTCCAAGCTGGCCAGTGTACTGACCCACACTTCGCTTGGCAGCCTGAGACTCCATCCGAGGACAAAGCAAAGCTCCCTCGTGGGATCCAGGCAGCCAAGGAGGGTGAGAAAGGGCCATCCTGCCTTGGCTGCAACAGCGCGGCAGCACTAACACCCACTGACCACTATGCTAGCTTTGCCAGGCTCCTTTCCCAGAGCAGGGATGGTGTTGGCTTATCAAGGGAGGATGGTGCAGCCCCACCAGGGCTGTGAGCTCATCTCCAGCCGCAGAAAGACTTTCTGTGGTAACAGTCCTGGGGGACCATGGCAGGTAATACAATGGAGACTGACATAAAACAGCCAAATGTTAATCAGAGCTGCAGCTACCATCAGGAGCTGGCACAAGGAAGCCTTCATGATAAAGAGGGCAGCCTGAGCTGGAGGGATCTTTACTGTGAGCACGGAGAGAAGTGTGGAGCCACAAGGCAAACATCCTTTGCCACAGCCCTCTGGAAATGAGGACTTCAGTTCTCACTCCCAAAAGCATTTGACAAATTTGAGCATGCACTAACTTATGACCAGCACTTCTAAGTAACCAGCACATGGAAAGTGTCGGTCCCTCTTTCTCATGCCATCATCTCTACTATCTGTTGATTCTATCACCAAGGCAGCACAGCTTCAGGGTTTTGTAATTTACATCCAAATATGAAGTCCCTTACTCTATTCCCATAACAAAAGGAGGGTTTATTTGTTTTTTTCCCCTTGGAACTGCAACAACAAACTGAGAAACAGATGCTGAACAGTTTGATGATACCGGAAATAAAGACATGCTTAAATATAGTTAATCATGGCCAAAAGAACCCAGATTATTCAGAAACACTGTACACTATGTGACAGTTTGTGAAATGAAGTGTAGTCCATTAGGATTAAACTGATAAAAAAAAATCAAATGTACATAGCTTAATCTGTCTGAAAGATTACAGCTTGTACTAATATGTATTATAAGATTTAATCACAATTGGTCCAAACTACTGCAGTCATGATTTAGGGAATGCTATCAATAAATAATCAAAATGCATTTTGAATATCTCAATTCCTAGAGCAGAACTCAAAAACTGCTGAGCAGTGAATATTCACTAAAAATACTTCAAAAGGAGGATGCATTTCTTATCAAATAAAACTATTCTTGTGGTGGTAAACATGATCACTGGCAGTACAAAGGCACTATTTGTTTTAAGGTCGTACAGTTTTGGTTTCAAAAGCAACAGGTCTTCACCATATAACTACTCATTCAAAGAGAAACCTAAACTATGTTTTGGTCAGGGTTTCTTTTTGCAGCTTCTCTTTGCTAATGCATTCAAATTAATTAAATACTTTGGTTTTTTTCTGTGGATTTTCTAAAACCACGTCCGTAAAATATTTACATAGACATAACAAAATACTGTTATCAGAGAGATAAAAGACACATTCAATCTTTATGAACAATTCCAGTGTCATGACCGACAATGTTTTTAATTAGAAGAAAAACAAAATAGTGAACTAGACTATGTACTCGTATCTTTGTCACTTCAAGACAGATATTAGAGTAACTGTTTTAGCAAGTCAACTGCTTCATATGTGTCACATTTAAAATAAAACAGCAATTTTTTTTTTCAAGAAATAAAAACCAAGCAAGGCAACAGACGAGGCAGAGGTGAGGGAAGAACATGGGACTCAGTTTACGGCTTCACAAAAGGCTTGTGACATCATCTAAATCATGAAGTGGAAAGTCACTCTTTTGCCCTGGAACGTTTTTCATATCTCTGAAGAGTAAGAATTTATTGTAACTTCTCCTCACTTCTCCTCCCCACTAAAAAATTTAATTTGCCATATACCTCACTCTTGGATAACCCCCAGGGAAGTCTTGTCAGTATCAGGTCATGCATCTTATTAATTGGCTAAAAGAGTTACTGATAACAAAGTCCAAGAAAAACTCAGCTACCAGAAACTCAGGCACAAGAAAGGCGATGCTGCCCTTACAACCTTTCCAAGAAAGTTAACTAAAAGAAAATTTTAAAAATACATTGACTGGACAAATGATACCTGTGTTTAAGAATATAGAAGCTTTAAAAATACTGATTCCTCTTAAATACATTCCTAGACTTCTAAGTAGCTACTATTTATAGGCCATAATTCTCTCAGAATTTTAGGAAAGTAACATCTGTGTATATTATGGAATTATACTGAATCATTTGAGGTCATGTAAGGGTAGGGTGATGAATGTGCAAGGAGGATCTGCCGCTTTTCTGGCTCAGCAAGCCCAGAGACCTGGGAGCGATGAAAATGCCTGTTCCAGGTGGCAGATCAGAGTAGCAGAGCTATTTACAGGGAACAGGATGGTCACTGCAGAATCCAACAGTGGCCACACTAAAATGCAATCCTGAACTTTGCTCTAACACTATCAAATCAAATATACCTAAGAAAGAAAACACTATGGCAGAACAAAACAGTGCTCTTGTCAAAGTTAAAAGTTTCTTGCCTTTATCTCAGCCTCCCTTGTCACATCATGGTTATTAGGCAAGGGCACAGATGCAAACTCTTTCCTAGCTATATATTCAGGGTTTCAGACAATTTTTGCTCTTCTGAAGTAAGATGAAACTGTCACAGAAAACAAATTATCTCATATTTGAGAAAACAAGGTATTGAATATTCTTTTCTAAAGACAACTTTCCGTTTTGCAGACAAGATACTGATTCAGATCACTGTGGGTCTGATTCAGTGTATCTACCCTTAACAACCAGTTCACCTGCAAAATTAAGTATTATCACCCTAATCCCGCAGGGCAGACTGAAAAACAGGTAGAAACAGAATAGTCAGTTACTTCACAAATATTTTTGAAGTTTAATTGTACCTGAAATGATCTTTTTTACCTTGGAACATAAGGTTCTGTTGGAGGAGGGGGTATGTAGAGATCCTGAAGGGCAGAGCTATCTCTTTTTGTAGGTGTGCTGATAGTGCTTGATGGTGTAGCAACACTGCTTGTAGGACTTCTAGGAATAAGAGGCTGGTTCAAAAGAGAGAGAGAAATAATCAAGCTTATCTTTACACATTTTTATTTGAAAAAGCCATAGACATTCTATAGTTCAGAAAGTTAAATAAATTAACAGTTCTAATGTTTTGTGTGCTTTTAAACTGACTGAAAAAGCACTCATACTAAGGAGACAGATCTATGAATGGACACGCATTGGGCTCTGATTACATCTTTTTCCCTTTTGCACAGCAAGATTATTGCCAGTGCCCATAAAACTTGTAATCAGTAGAGCCACTGGTGAAAACTTAATGAGTAAATATCATACACAATCCAGTGAATTCTTTAATTAAACTAACATTGTAAAGAAGTCTACTGTTTACAGTAAAAGGTGCATAAGTAGGCATTAAATTGAATGTCATGTCCCCCCATCTGCTCTGCAGCTTCAGAATTAACTGTAAAAGTTTCAGTTTATGTCTGCAGATGCTGTAAAATCAGCTACTGTGTCCTCAGAGCACAGGCACTATGATACAGAATAAGCTGGAGATTATTATTCTTCACTCCCCTGGGCACAGTCCTCACAAAATAACATTTACTCACAGGTTAATAAATTGTACCCTCCTTGCAGAACAATCATGAATTCTAGCTATCATTCCAGTCCAAATAGGATCATTCCTCTTAATCACATGTCTCTTTCTCTCTCATGACTTAGGCACCCCTTTTCCTTCCTCAATTTAACTATCTTGGGTACCTAAATAATGACCAACCATTTGAAGACTTTACTAAATCACTGTAAGGCTGGAAAAGTATAGCAAGATTTTCTAACTGTGTCTCCACAGATGCAGAAAAATGAAATGAGAATAAAATTTTGATTGCTTTAGTCTACTTAATAACGTCTGCCTAATAACAAAAGTCTTATGTTGCTTGGCTTGTATGATAGCTAAATTCCAGCAGAAGAAAAAAAATATGGCAAAATGCCAAGTACAACGTTATCTTCATATACCCTAAAATTAATCTAATATTAAATAAATGCTGAGTTTTGCTTTGAAAGAGTTCTTTCCCCTCCATCTTTTTGAAGAAACAATTGTTGGGATTACTATTATGGGTTTACCATACCTATAATTTTAGACTTAAATAACTACTACAGGATACAAATATTTCACATTGTATTTACAAATGTGTAGAAAGATCCTTCTGCCAGCAATATTAAGAATACTTTATGACAGACCAACAGAGCATTCCTGTGCAGAATAATCAATTCTCATTTTCTAGATATCAATCTTGACACTGTAGCATTATGCCTATACTGCAGAAAACTCTGAGAGTCCAACAGCAGCACCATTCTTCAAAATGTTGGCCTTTCATAAGCTAGTGATGAGCCATTTGAATTTATGCTTATCAAGCAAAGCCCCTACCATTCCGTTACTTTTTTTTCAATCTGTATGTATGAATAATCCATGCCACCTAGGAAACCTTTAACCAGTTGCTGCCCTGTTTTAGGAACAGAGCTGTGTTAACTGTTATTCATCTCAAACCTAATAAAATGTATGTTTAAAATTTCCTTGTTAGAACTTTGCAAGCCCACCTTTAGAGCAACAGCTATAAAATGACAAAAGTTTTCTCTTTCTGAGTGTTAGAAAACCATGTCCTGTAAAACAGTGATACTGCTAATTTCTTTCCTTGCTCATTAGAGTTAACGTGAGTATTCTGTAGCCAGGCCAATAAAAGACTGCCAGTATTTACAGGAAGAGAGGGAGAAAGACACATACACAAAACCAGACAGGGAAAAGACTTTACAACCACTAAAAACAAGAAGACAGAAGTCTGCAAAAATAAGAATAAATTTGTTGACAAAACTGGGTAAAAAAAAAACAACAACCAAACCAAAACCTTAAAAAAATTAATAATCCTCTTTCAGAGAAACAAAAATCTAATCTTTTAGATTTTCATCTTTGACACTGTAGCCATAGATGTTCTTGAACCACTGACTAAAGCAACACCGGTTATTTGCTTTCTGATACTTTGCACTTCTATGACAATTACATTTTGTGGCTTGCCGAGTAGTTTGTAGAATTAATTTTCATTGTAAGCCAAAATAATCTTGTGACCTAGACCCTGTTTACACTTGTTAAGCCCAGGCTGTTGTTGTTCATGGCTCACACCGACAGGAGCACTGAGAAGAAGACAAGATTGATTTGCTCTTCCCTTTGAGGAATAAGACAGCCCTTTACCTGAATGAATGGGTAGACAAAAGGAAAGGGGAGACTAGACAGTCAATCAATAGGAGTTTATGATTTCTGTGACACAAGGAAAAGCAGGCTGCAGTGTAACAGTCATCTGGACTTACAAAAGGTTGATGAGCCCCTGGTGGTCCTGACCAGCTGCTGGAGGGCACAGGTAAAGAATATGACTTCTGCTACAGCCTGGAATACCTGGGCTTAACTACTTAAATAATAATGATATGGGTGTGATTCCCAGAAAAATCCAATTTTGCTGAAGTCTGAGGATTCTATTCGTTAATTTCACACTTCATCGGTGCCTGATAATACACAGCCCAGACATACAGGTTGGTTTGTCTTCCAGAATAGTTTGCTGGAAGATTTTGAAAATCACCAGTTGGGGTTAGTGCATCTTTGACAAATGTATATTTTGGTTCATCTTTTGGTTCAGCAAGGTGGTTAAAACACTGAATACAATAGGAAGAAACGGTATTCAGTCTACCACAGGAAAACACAAGTTATCTAGCTACCTGAAGGTAAAATTTTCCCTCAAACTGACCCCATGTCAGACAGTTTTAGAGGTGAAATTACAGTGTAATTAGCAAGAGTCTGAATGACTGTGGCATCAGTTAGATCTTCCCAGGGCACCTGGAAATCCCAAGGGGATAGAAAACTGTAATACAATCTAGTACAAGTGGAATCACAATCCTGTAGGATTGTCCCAAAACATCCTAGAATGTCTCATATCTTTTCCATATTTGCATCATATTGCCAAAGTCAACTCTCCAGTTCATTTCCACAAAAAGAGAAAAGCTGCATAACTGGAAAAAAAGCAGAAACCCAAATTTAAAAGTAGGTCACAACTTTTTAAAAGACATATATATTTATCATCACTTCACCAGATAAATCAGTAAGCTCTTTTAAAAGAACGGCTACATGGTTAAAGTGTTCAAATGGTCTCTCCTCGTAGTAGCTCTACACATTGAGAGCATTGCTGTAACTACCACCTTGTGCTGGAGGACTTCAGCTTTCATTTTATAAAGAATTAAAAGTCTTCAGGCCCTCCTGGTTGAAAAGAGAGCCTTCAGAACATGGCCTGCTGGTAAGGTGCACCTACATGGCATTTTGCATTGCACTTTAGAGAGACCTCAAGCATTCAGATCAAGTTAATCTGTGCACCTGCAAGTAAATCAGCCCATACAGCTCTCCAGTTCAATGGCAGCCATTCAGTGGCCCATATGCAGGCACGCTGAACAGGAAAACCCATGGAACTCCATTCAAGTATTTCCAAATTGGACACCTTGGAGATCAATGTTATCACTGAGTTAATTATCTTCCAAGGACTAGAGCTTTTCCTTGCTTCAGTCCCTTTTGGTAGGCTGGCCAGGCCAAGTGGGATTGCTGAAACAGCAATAAAACTAAAAAACTTTCTGGTCCAGAGAGTTAAATACTTGACCCACCGGAATAGAGAAAGTTTAGAAGTTTCACATTAAAACTGGAATAGCCTCAAAAATGTCCCACAAAAGACCCTGCATCAATGTTAACGCACAATGACAGACACAAAATCTGTCTTTCAATACATTTTGGAGTACTATTTCTCAAACATTTTGGATGCAGAATTCTCCTTCAGAATCATTAGCCTTTATGGACCTTCTCCCAGTTGTCAGTTGGCCAGGGAACAGAAAACCAACCATCTTTACCTACAGCAACTCAGTTTCCCCAGCACAGGGAAATAAGAAGTCCCCGTAAGCACTGCCTGATATCGCAGAGACATATATTTCCCTCTCCTCCAGGAGCTGCTCTGCCCCTGGTTAGCTCTGCCCTGCAGTCCCCACCTCCCTCTTGCTACCAGCACCTATTGCTGCTTTTCCCACCCCCAATCCTGAAGGAACTGAGAGGGTGCCCCCAGTAAGTCAGCTTATTATTTTTTGCTTTTTTTTTCTCTAAACAATGAATATAATTAA
>VXAK01001509.1:0-18166 GCA_013399435.1 Arenaria interpres | reverse complement strand
TCTATAGGAAATGTTTATTATTTCTTCAATCACTATTGATATTTTGTTTGATGTAATCATAGTAGCTTAGGCCACTACCTATAAAGAAAGGATCTTTGTCACCATGAGAAATTATTAGACACAAGCCTGGAAATATAGTAATTTTCTTAACTTCACTTGTTTATTAGCTCCTACTGTAATGGAAAATACTAAATTAAAAAAGTCAATACACAAAGAGATCAGCTGGTACATTCATGTTGATCTTCACCACCATTTTGCAGAAAAGACTTATCACTATGAACCTATCAGATTTGTTATACTAGGGGATAGCTAGCTGTACACATTTGGAAGAGTTAATAGAATATCATTTTTCAACCATCATGCCTAAGGAACTATCCATTTACATGCATAAGAAGGTTCCACATAGCTTAATAACCTGATGATATGGACAACATATGCGTGCTTTTCTGCTGCACATGAAAAATATAATCTTATCTAATTTGTATTTTCCATTATTATATTTTCCAATTCTGCCAATAATTGAGCTGAACATTCAAAGAGTTTAGATTACAATCGTCTCAAGTCACAAAAGAGCTGGTTTTCTCTTTATTTGTCACATTTCAATTCCACTGCACAGAATAAACATAAAAAGCATAGATTTTCTTAGCAGTCATTTAGATTCCACCAGTCATCCATAAATATGCTTTCCCACTTAAAAGTCATCAGCAGCCTCCACAGCCTACTGCATTAAATCAGGATAAAATTCTGCAGACAGGACACAAGGAATTAATTTCTTTAAGTGACAGGAAAGCAATGCATTTCTTTTTTTCTTCCCCTCCAAATAAAGGCCTTTCAGATTTTTTCCTGAATGTTTCTCCTTTTCCTTTTAGACATACTTATCCTTCTGCTCTCCAAAGGAAAAGCTTCTGTGAAGAAATAGTCTTCATCTATAATATAGCCCAAACTATGATATGAAATTTTAATTGTGTTTAATTGTGTTTTAAAGTGTTTAATTACTGAACAAGTCTTTAAGTGGTTCCGTAGGAAACTGCAACAGATAAAGCTCAGCTCTTTCTTATTCTTGCTGCTAATGATGTACCAGAGGATCTTGATAAGCAGTATCCATGTATTCATTCAAGGTGAATATGACGCAGACTGCCTTATGGGCTCTGAAAGTCCTGTACCTAGTCCGAGAAGCATGTTGTGCTACTTTTTAGTATCGACATAATCCATCCATACATTTCTTTGTCCTCCTGTACAGCCTCACAAGCCTCAATTGTATCTAATCGTCTCACTTGCCTCAAGCAAACACCACCAGAAGCTGTCTTTTGCCATTCTTCCCTTGGACTTGCTGACAATGATGCTCTTGGCTGTGCTACTATTAAAAGCAACATTGCTATGTTACTAAAATTTTGCCTGATACACATTGTCAAACCAAACCAATATATGAAAATGGAACTTGCACAGCTAGCATTTGAAAAAATATGTAAAATGTGAAACAGCCACATTCAGCAAACAGTCAGAACAAAGCCCAAATCTTTTTCTAAAACAGTTTAAACAAAACATAGAGACTGCTTTCTTGTTGATAGAAAAAAAATGCAAAAACTTAGGTTAGAAAGCCACGACAAACATGTCAGAGCAAGGAGATCTGGTTTGACTTGTGGCCTTAAAGCCAGTCTCTCTGCCTCTTCCTTGCTGAAGATTTAAGGTAGCAAATAAGTTTGTTCACTATGGGAATCAACTATTCAGCATAATTTATTTCGCCAAAAATATTATCACTACCAATATGTATTTCAGATTTGTTCTAAACCCAATAATATCTATTCAAAAATTTCAAACAACTCAGTAGTGCAAAGACAGCCAAGCACTAAAGTTAAATTTATTTTTATTCTGCTGCATTCCTGTAATTAACTTTTCATACAATTCGGCTATCCCCAAAAAGCTCATGTTAGAATTTGGAATAAAGTGGCATCAAATCTGATTCTGAAAGATTAAAGGATAATATTACATAAAATAATGCCATTGCCTTCTTATTTCAGTGCTAAAAAGTGGCTTTTCTTTGTTTGGCCTGGAGCCACAGACATATCCCAAAACTGATGCAGGAAAATAAATTATTAAAAGAAAATAAAGTGTCCTTAGAAGCGAAAAAAATCATCAGCTTTTACCTCACAAGTTTCCCACTTCCCAGCTTAACAAAATAAAAACTTTTACATTTGATAAAACTTAAGCTTTGGTCTAATTTTTATCCCTTGAGTTCCTAAAACTATATAGAGAAAAGGGCGCATGGGAGTTTTGTCCTAAGGTAGTAACAAGTAAGGCATGAATGCTACTTTTCTGACTACTTGATTTTGAGAAACTGCTTGTATTGGTTACATTAGGACCACTGCAACCTGAAGACGGTGCTGCCAGGAAACAAGAAAGCCTCTGTACACTGCAAGGACTGCTGTTCCCACCCAACCACAGGCACCTAATTCTGCAGCCACCTACTTTCAGACAAAGCAGACTCAAGCCTTTCTTGTCTAGACCCAAGCACGGGACCCAATTTTCCAGTTGCGACACATTGAATTCAGAGCAGCTACTGAGCTCCCAAATACACTGTGATACAGGCTGAATAGCCTCACTCTGTGCCATTGAAGTTTTAGGCGCTAGTTCATTTACTTGATATCGAGGCTCTGAGTAGGTCCTGAAGTGCCTTGTCACAATTTAGTTAGCTGTTGAACAAGAAGATTTTTCCACATCTGCATAGCCAAAACAGGCTGGTAAATGCAACCCAGTAGTAAGATTTACTGACTGACAGTAACAGAAAAAAAATGTGCCCTGTCACAAGAAGTAGGAAAATAAAAATTCAATTCAGCTATAAGCTCAAAATATTTTTCTAGATAACAACTATTTGAATTTTAGTGAAACAAGCAAACAGATCCTCTTGATGTTCTAAGGCACCATAATACAGCTTTTTTTTTTTTCCCTTCAGTTCCACTTATTTTTCTTTATATATATAATGTCCTTTATGAAACTAGTTTTTTCAATCATTCACAAATACTTTCCAGAGATTTTGCTTAACTTGGCTTTTAACTCAGGTCAACAGAAAGAAAAGTTTGAATACAGGAAGACCTTAGGGAAAAAAGAAAAGTACTAAGCATCTTATAAATTGGGATGTATCTTTCAACACAAGATAAAAACATAATCCTTTCTTCTGCTTGTAGTTGTTATAGTTACCATAAACATCTTTTAAACGTGGCTTAAGACAGTGGCCATGATCTTGCTGAGGATACTGAAAGTTGCAAGAAGACTAACACACAGCCTTGGAAGATGTCTCTGTGCAGCTCTGGTCCTGAGGCAGGGCATATACATCCAAGTGACTCCCGCAGATGGGACTACAACCTCATCTCCCACTGATTTTACATGAACTTGTACCAGCTCTGTAGAAAACCTAATTTCATGTACAATTAGCCTAGCCCTTGGAAAATTTAACTTAATCCTAGCCTAGACATGCTTTGCTGACGTTCTAGCCCATGATTTCTTTACCCCACACATATAGGGCAAAAATAGGTCATTGCTTTGATCTCCCTCGGCAACATTTTTCACTTATTTGAAGGCTTACACCTTCTCTCGGTCTTTTCTTTAGTCAACTAAATCTAACTTTTTCAGTATTTCCTCATAGCCTGTATTTTCTTGACCTCTCATCAGTCTTTTTGCTGCCATTTGGTCAGTACCCAGCCTATTTCCATCGAAGTGAGAGAATCAGAATTGATGGTGAAACCAAGGTCTTATGTGTGTCTGGCAAAATGCATACTGATGGTATTTTATGCAAGATTGTCCATTTTTCTTTAACATACCCCAACATAATGTTTCCTTATGTTGAAATAGCAAGATATTGTGTAATTCTGTAGTGTGAGATTTTGGACCAATTTACGTGACAAATACTGCTGCTTCATCTTCAGAAACCTTTGCTATAAAATTACATAGACATCAGTCCATTGCTTCCCAAATGGAAAGGCTCCAACGAAATTCTCAAATACTGCCTGTGTACTATTGTGTGCTGTGGACACGATTACAGCTATGTAGAAAATTCACAGTAGATAAATGCAAGTAGCTGGTTAACACTGCAAATTGAAGATTTGTGTCTTCACCAATTAAATTGCTCCCCACAGAATCCAAGGTATCATGAACTGCCTGTTTCTGGTTTCACTTGAAGCTTGGGTGGATCTCATCACTGCACGTTTTATTGCTCAGATAGTTCTTCTGCTAGCTTATTGGCAAGCTCATTTTCTGAGGAATTTTTGAGACCTTATGTGATCTTAATTTATACTAGCAAGCTTCTGTTTGAGATGCTCATCAGTATTCATCCTCTAAAAACAACATTAAAAAAATATTGTGAAGGAGTTGATACTAGTTGAGGTTTTCACTTCCTTGACTTGTTCTGCTTTTCAATGCGACTTACAAAGGGTGACTAAGCAACGCAAAAGCTTTTGTTGGAGGACCTCCTTCCTGACTTAATTATTCATGTCTCACAGAGAAGGGTTGTTCAGATAGATACATCACTGAAGTTATTGTAAAAACCTTCAGTGTGACTTCAGTAGAAAAAAGACTGTAGCATTAACAGTTTTGACCTCTTCTTTCCTTCCCTACCGTCAAGGTTCATTTTGCATTCCAAAACTAAGAATATCTCCTCCCCCTTCAGCAGTGGCCATACTAAAGAAATGTCATGTCAGCCTGAAGAACACAATACACTCATCAAGTTTCTGGAATTGCTGCCCAAATCTGTCCTGCCATATCAATACGTGTTTTATTGCAAGACGTTCCTCTTCTCTACCAAGAACGTTTTTAGTAAACACCCAAGGCAGACTTTTCTACTAGCTTTCTTTTTCTAATTAATAAAGACTACTGACATTTTAGAAAAGGAGTTTGAAAGTTTATAGGTAAGAACCATAGTCTAAGTATTTATCCCCTAAACACCTACTTCAAAAATAGAATGCTCAGTCAGAAACAGGAAAACATTGCCAAGATAACACAGTGCATCCATGTCTGCGAGACAGGCCAGCTTCATCAGTCTACTCCATTTAATGAGTGAAGTAGGACCTGGTGGCAGGACCAAATGCCTTGTACTGCTGATAGGAATTAGGGCTGGAAGCTGTACATCTACAAAACAATTATTTCTTTCATGTTTAAGAGCCTGGCTCATTAGAAAAAGCCCTGATTTCAGGCTGCTCAATAACAACCTTTGCAACTATTTATTCCACTTAACAAAACTATATGGTTGGTATCTTCTCTTCATATTTTGTACCGCACACTGACTTTGCCCATTTTTTAATTAAAAGCCCTTGCACGAGAGGTCAGAAGGGAACACAGTCATCAACTCAAATAGAAATCATGAATTCTGGCCTCTTGTGAAGCCCCTGTTTAGTTTGCTTTACTGCTATTACTCTGGGAATAAACATTGTCTCTTCCATAAGTTATAGAAGTATTATGAACACAGTAAAATTTAGATACGAGTCCCTTGGCAATTCTGACCAGAAGGTGAGCTCCTTCAAGTAGCTTCTCCACAAAGCTCATGCTTTTTCCTTGCCAGTCCGATAACCTTATGCAAAAATAACTTCTTTCCTCATAATTTGTTTTAATTCACAGCAGTCAGGAAACTTATTTCCCTTTTATTCCTCATTAATTACTGCATTGTCTTGCACTTATACAATTGCCTGCAGAGATTAAATACAAACTTTACTTTTCAGAAACTGAAACTTCAGGTCTAGCTGAACAGACAACTCTTACTTTGCACAAACCATACAAAGTAAGGATGGGAGTGTATGAAATTTCTCATTCAGCAGCGAGCTGGCTGACTGGATTGGGAATTTAAGGAACCTACTATTCATATGTTCCAGTGTGATGACCACACAAGCCAAACTAATAGATATTGCCTAAGTGGAAGTTAAGGAGAGTTGGAAAAATGTGAGGTAAAAAAAAGTGTTCAGCCTGTAAAAACCTGATAGACTTCAATAAACATCCTCACAGGGGCTGCTTAGGGAAAAAAGGTGAACTATTTGAATAACTATTCTCTCAGGTTTTCATCTGAGCTTGTCTCTAATAACTCTTAACTTGTTACTAATGGATTTTAGCAGTATAATTCAAACCTTTGATAGGAACCTCTCTGACATTATTTCTCTTTTACAGGAGAACTGTCACCAATACAAAGCTGACATTGCCTCCTTTCTTGCTTATTCTACTTCCTTTATAGCCTAATTTCCAGGATGACTTCAAGAGGTGACAAGTGGCATTAGAGCTGTTTTGCATCAATGTTAATATATACTGTTCTCTTCACCTCAAGTCAATGTGACTCCACAACTGCAGTTTGTTATACTGAAACTTACCCCAAATTTCAGACAACAAGTCCAAGCAGTCATGCAGTTCAGGCTGCATGTGACTGCAGGTCTTTAGTCTCAATTTCTCTCCTCAGCAAGCACTTTAGAAATAGTTGAAAGGAATGGTTTCTGTGTTAAGATTAGAGAGGGAGTTAACAGGAAGAATCCAGAAAAACCAAGACATTCCCTTTTTTAGGAGACCTGTTTTGTCTCTTTCAGAGGTTTGTATTACACTTACAATTATCTTCCAAACACCCTTCATCCTTTAAGATGTCTGTCTTTGATCAGCACAAAGATTTTTAGCTTTAGGTTATCGATATCAGTTCACATAATAGTTGAAGAACTATTTAGACTTCACAGCCAGGAGACAGCACCACAGAAGAATCATAAGCCTTTGTAGTGCTATTTTGCAGGCAGTCTTTCTTGTGTCAGGTAAACTGGATTTTTTTTTTTCCTTTAGAGCATACAAAATTTGTCCTTACAATATTTGAGGACATACTTCTTCAAGAAAAAAAAAATAGCTAAACACAAAAACATAACTGAAGAACAGTATAAATATGTCTGTGAGTACAAATGGCTCCTCTTCCTCTCTTGCTCCCCTTCTTCAAAATACTTACTGTTCTTATCAGTTATCATACTGTAACAAGTTTGGAGGGAATTGTATTTTTTCTTGCACATGTCTACATGCTACAGAGACACTACTATCATTTGGTTAAGATGGTACATTAACCATACCCCAGCAAGCTTCTTTCATCATGTTAGGGTAACTTTTTTATTTTTAATCTCGGACCACTTCTAGAACTTATCAGTTGGGATGATTTTGCTTTCTGGAGGCCGGTTTACCCTTTATCAGCTCCATAAGTATATTAGCTGCTTATCTTCACCCTGTCTCTCTCCAGCTGCCACAGCAGATGTCTGTCACTTAGATTGAGAAAAAAGGCAACAACTTTTGAAATATTTCTTAGTAGAAATATTTATAATATTGACTTAATATTTTTCTAGAGTTAAACATTTGCATATAATAAGATACACTATGAAATCTGCTCACTAATTGAATGCTTCTTTAGTAGCCGAAGCAGCTTGAGTTTGAGTATCTTCTTCAGATAGCAGGCTTGGAAAGCGAACCAACTCAAATGGACTTCCCTAAGTTTACAAAAGACACACCTCAAAAGAAACAGAAAAGAGACTCCTGTTTTCTAAAGGTAGAGTCAAGTAAGTTCCAGCCCTTCCTTCAATCTCCTTGATATATTAAGTTGTCTAAAGTAACAGAAGAACCCCAAGCGGGGCAAAGCATTTTGTGGTGATTTCCACCATATACTTCTCAGACTTAAGCTTCAAGCCATAGAAGACAACTTTGCAGCTGGCAGGTCTTCCCTCCCATTACTCAAAGGCATAATGTTGACATAGTTAATTTTTTTCCAATTAAGATGGAGAAGAAAACATAAAAAGGCAATATATCAAACAAGTTAATGTAGTCAACTACAAGAATTACCTTAATCAAGTCTTGAAATGTTACATCTGAAATGAACTGTTTTCAAACAATACTATTAAGGTTTGATTGTGCACCTATTCAGAGGTACCTATTCATCATTTCATGAACACCTAGAAACTACAATCATCAAATTTAGAGTCTCTGTTGCATTATGCATGCCATAATTTACAGGTCACGTCAACAAGCAATAATGTTACTGCAATAAAAACCCTTCTGCTTAAGGCTTTACACTTAATTGTAGAACTTCAGTTTCATATTAACTACAATGGCTAATGTGATTTTATAGCATAAATTAATCTGTTCTCTAAAGATACTAGTTCATGGGCTTTTTTTTTCCCCCTAAATCACATGTCAAGGGTAATTTTTTTTCTTATATCAGTGGAAATAAGGACACCATGATGCAAAGTGCAACTTATCACCATACTTTGTTCATCCTACAAAAAACCCAACAGTGTAAAAGTTAAAAAAATACCAACTCCTGTAACCTATTTTGAGACCCATTCTTAAGAAAAGACGTTATGAAGAGTACTTAAACATTGCACAGACTTCTTTGTGATACTTAAAGTCCTGTGGGGGAAGAAAGGATGGAGGAAACCAAAACACATGCTTTCAGAGACGTACAGAGTACTGCAAAACTCTATTAAAAGATCTGAACACTGGATTTAAACAAAAAATGGATGCTTAAATTTGTTACATTTGATGTAGAAATTAGTAATAGTGTCAAACTATTTCTTGCTCTGTTTTAAAATCACAGAATCACATGGGGTTGGAAGGGACCTCTGGAGGTCATCTAGTCCAACCCCCCTGCCAAAGCAGGTCCATTTGTTTTATTTTTTAACATGCAACCAAAAGGAAGCACAAATATTGTTCTATATCCTTTAAAACAGCTTCCATAATAGGATTATAAGTCCATGTGAGAAACTGAACCAGCACAGGAAACCTGACATGAGCAGAGGAAAAGACAGAAATATAACTGTTTTAATTGCTAGTGCTTTTTCAGTCTCACAGCATGTTGGTAGATAGCAATTACTAGCTACACACTAATGAGTTTGTATATAGAAACAATTTACCTGGACTATTAACATGATAATAAAGGGGTCAGAGATTAATCATTGAAGATCTATCTATGCATTTAGCTTATTACTAAAGATTTTCTTGATGTGGTTTAAGCACAAAGGCAATCCAAGTAAGCACTATACCTACAATTTATCTCAGATTTTTTACATCTACCCCATAGACGTAATAGGTGGTAATTTTGGATGGTCATTTAAATTCCTTTAATAGAAACACTTATTTTTCTACTTTGTCTAAGTGTAAGGATCAGAAAAAAAAACCATTTTTCAATTTTTTTTTCTACTAGTGACTATTAAGGGGTTATAGACGGCTGCCTCAGTGACATGAAGTCCGTGCCTCAGGAACAAGTTTGCCTTACCAGCAACTCTTCTGTACTCACACAAGCTGCTGAAGTGGCAAGCTGTGTCAGAAAAGCTCTAGTTACAATAGAGGTACTTGGTCTTAATATCATGATCACGTACTTGCACTACAGTCTACTTAAGCAGCCCTTCTTTTATTGAACCAGTGCCAACGTCCTCATAATCTTTAAAGCAATGAAGCTATTTAAGAGATTTAAAGAAATGCATCATGATCTTCAAGACATCCACACAGCCTTCTTTCCAGCCAAACCTCCCATATGCTATTCAATTAGTGCAGCCCTTTGCTGAAGCAGGGCTTCACTCTTGTCCAAGATCTTTTTTTAATGGAGAGTTGACTGAGACACCAGATCCAGTCAGAAACTTTGTTGTTTAAGAATGCAGCTTTGAGACCCTTGTTTGAAGCCCTTAGTATTCAGCTCAGTACAGAAAGTTAGTGCTGAATTCAATCAACACTGTCACAAAAGAGACAGCCTGGTAAATGCCTCCCTCTAAGTCACTTCTAATCTCTACATTGCATGAGGATGTCTCACCCAGTGTTCCACTACTAATTTAGAGGCATTCATAATGAGTGAAGTCTAACACCAAAAAGTCTTGCAAGAATTGCTAACAACTAGTGGAAAAAAAGAGTACCTGTTCAACAGTTATTTTGCTTCTACCTGCGGTCTTTACTGCACGATGATACAAGGCAGCTTGTCTGTTCAGCCACCTGCAATGCAACTGTTCAAAGCTGATTCTTTTCATTTATTCCTGTAACAGTCATTTAATTAGGACAGTTCCATTGTGTCAGTAAATAGCTAAAGGAAGCGTTTTACAGTCACCTTTACTGTAACTCCTACAGTTAAGGCTGTATTGGCATTTTCATTGAAGACATTTTTTCAAATGCACACAATTTAATATTAAAAGTTTATCTTTGGCACACAATGGTTTGGCCAAATAGCAGCATTAGTTGTTTTGGTTTTAGATCTAGTTATTTTACATCTGCATCCATTTGACTTTTTAAAAGCAGTTGTAGGGCAACCAAAGAGAAAAAAGATGTTTTTATCATCACACAACACTGTTTTCCTCTGTTTTAAAACCATTGTGCTACACCTTTTCCTGTAGACACACAAAGGTCAAAGAGCTTAGGAAACCCCAAAAACCTTTTTAAATACCACAGAAGAAAACTGCCACCAGCCCCTACTTGACTAAAAGCAAAAGCTTATGAGGTGAGATAGAACGGAAAAAATTAATATAGCAAAGAACTCCAGTGAGAACAACAACTGATACTATCAATGTTTAATTCTAATTTCTTTATGAATAAATACAATTCCACAGTTCCAGTAAACTATCATCTTCTTGATATTTTGTCAAACTTATCACAGAAGAAGTGAACATTTAGAGTTGCTAGAAGACAGAGAGAAAAAATTCTTTATTTTTTTTAGGTTAAGATTGACTCCCTGTTATATACAGTAGAATCATAAAATGGTTAGAATTGGAAAGGACCTTAGAGATCATCTAGTTCCAACCCCCCTGCCATGGGCAGGCACACCTCCCCACTAGACCAGGTTGCTCAAAGCCCCATCCAGCCTTGCCTTGAACACTTCCAGGGATGGGGCATCCACCACTTCTCTAGGCTACCTGTGTCAGTGCTTCACCACCCTCACAGTAAACTATTTCTTCCCAATATCTAATCTAAATCTCCCCTCTTCCAATTTAAAACCATTCCCCCTTGTCCTGGCACTACACTTCCTGACAAAGAGTCCCTCTCCGGCTCTCCTGTAGACTCCCTTCAGATATCTAAAGGCAGCTATAAGGTCTCCCTGGAGCCTTCTCTTCTCCAGGCTGAACANGCCAGTGCACATTGCCAGCTCATGTTGAGCTTCTCATCCACCAGCACTCCCAAGTCCTTTTCCTCAGCGCTGCTCTCCAGCCATTCTCCAGCCAACCTGTACTTGTGCCTGGGATTGCCACATCCCAGGTGCAGGACCCTGCACTTAGCCTAGTTGAACTTCATGTGGTTTACACAAGGCAACCTCTCAAGCCTGCCCAGGTCCCTCTGGATGGCATCCCTTCCCTCCAGTGTGTCAACCACGTCACACAGCTTAGTGTCATTTGCAAACTTGCTGAGGGTGCACTTGATCCCACTGTCCTTGTCTCCAACAAGGATGTCATACAGCAGCGGTCCCAGTACGGACCCCTGAGGAACACCACTCGTCACTGGTTTCCACTTAGACACTGAACCATTGACCACAACCCTTTGAGTGCGGCCATCCAGCCCATTCCTTGTCCACCAAGTGGTCCATCCATCGAACCCATTACTTGCCAATTTTGAGACCAGGATGTCATGCAGGGCAGTGTCGAATGCTTTGCCTAAGTCGAGGCAGATGACGTCTGTTGCTCTGCCCTTATCCACCAAGTCTGGCAGTATCGTAAAAGGACACCAAATTTGTTAGGCATGATTTGCCCTTGGTGAAGCTATGTTGGCTGTCTCCATTACCTCCTTATTTTCCATGTGTCTTAGAGATTCCAGGAGGATCTGCTCCATGATCTTTCCAGTCACAGAGATGAGGCTGACCTCCGTATGCCCAAAGACATGGTACAACACCTTTTATTCCACATCCATCATATCTGAGTGTGATAATATTCAACATTCATTATGAGATTTGAAAGGCTCTATGTAACTCACATTTCTATCTTTAGACAAATTGTGGAGAAAGTCATATGTGTGTATCCAAGAATGTAATTACTATACCAATATTCAGCTATCTTCAAATGGCGCTTTTTTTTTCATTCCAAAGAAAACTGATTCACAGTAGTATCATATCAGTGTGTGTTTTTAAATACACATTCTGCATCTAACAAATGGTGACAAATGATTTATGTTGTCTGTCAGAAGACATTGTTTTCAGCAAAGGGAGGACAGTTCTTCCTCTCTCCTCTTACTAAGGTACAGAGATTTTTACTAGGGCTGTTTGTGCCAGAAACCTGTTGGGCAAAAAGGTCTTATTTACAGCCAGTTATAAACCTGTAGTTTTCTTCTCAATACAGTGTTAAGTAATAGAGAGACCTTAAAGTAAGAAGAAATTTTAGTACAAAATGAAAGAGGAAGGTATCTAGGACACCATTTTCGTGATTGGAGGAATACAAGACAGACAAGCCAGAAGTCTTTTATCCATCAGGTTTCATGAAGAGGTCAGACTGCCAGAATAAAGTGTAATTCAGAGCAATTTATTTCTTGCCTTTCCATTGGCCTTGTGGTAAGTAACAGCATACTTGTAGTGCAAAGGTACTGGGAAAGACCATTACGTTCTCTGAAAGAACAGAGAGATAACACAACTTGAACTTCGCCTTTCCTTAGATGCTATCATTATCCTCACTTTTCACTGGATTTTCCTCAGTCTTTTCCATTCTGATCAAACCCACTGTTCTTTCCCAGCACACATACATTGAAAAACAGTGGTGCATCACTTCTAATTCTTAAACATTAGCAATACTTATTGCAAACTTTAAATTTCTCAAGCTGTGCCAGAATAATACATAACACTGACAATTGTTCACCTAAGACATTAAAAAGTTTAAGACAGAAAGCTGGGTACCATCAAATTTTGCCAGTGAGTAATCTCAAGAGACTTAGCAAGCCTTCCTGCTTCAGCATAACCTAAAGCTAAAATAGCAATAGGGACATGGCAATAAACAGAATTCAGTCCTTAGCAATAATAGACAAACTGTACTACAAAAAGCCTTAGTTATTTTTTGACTGACCAAACTTTTTGGGTCTAGGTTTCTACCAAATATCATAAAGCAAAATCTTGCTACTCCCTTAAGGCTCCAGTTGTTCTTTCCTGCTCATCAGCTGTACTGAGCACAAGCAATTAAATCTATATTGTAACAATCACTTACTACTGGTATTTTACTCAGCAGGGCTCTCCCTGCTGAGCTGCTGTACTGCTGATTATCTGTTAACTGATTCTAACACTTAGCAAAGGCCATAAGATATCACCAAAACCTACCACCTGTACTACTTTTCCAGGAATAGGAAGGACAACTAACATTGTAATTGCTTATATCCCAATTCTTAGGTGTTCATCTGCATGTCATAGCTTTTGCTTGGAAGGGGTGCCAAATGAACTCTTGTCAGTATGCCTTTAGGGAAACCAGATCAACAGCTCTACGCCGAGCTACACCATTCAGTACCTTGTAAAACCCACTGCACGAACAGAGCATGTTTATCGGTTCATTTCCGCTTGAAGTGCTCCCCACAAAGATTCTTTAGCAACTGGCAGTGGCTGGTTCGGTTTTCATGAAGCATCAGTAATCTAAATGAACATTGCATTAAGTAACAAGAAGCTATGTTTCTAAGCACTAGCCACTGCTGGCCAAAGCACAGGGACACTGCCATGACATTCAGGCAATTCCTCTTCTTTTTAGTAAATAGTTAGCATTATTTACTTGCCATTTACTGAACTACTCACCATCCTCCTACTCCACCACACACAGAGCATCCCAGGCTGGTAAGCTTGTGCCAGTGACCATCTTCAGTACATGGAGCGTGACTTTCACTGGCCCTGTTCCAATTTTCCTGTCACAGTAATGTGACTTCTCTCCTGTAATCTGGTATCTTTGTAATGTTGTCTTCTCCCCATCCTTCATGTCCAAAGTGCCAAGCAACAGGGCATTGCTTTGTAGGGTCAGAAGGACTGTCGTCCTGCAGCATTTTTTTTGTCCACATTTATCAAGTGACTGTACTCATCTAGCCTGTGTCTTACAACCTTGGTAATTTATTTGATAGCACCAATGACATTAAAAGAAGAAGTGAGAGAAGCAATGAAACCTTTTGGTTAGAAGTTTTCAAGATGACAAACGAGCACTTGAACATTTGATTCCTTAAAGGATATTTACAAAAACAGTGCAGCTGGGCTTCAGTTCTTGTGTACCTTTGAGGTGGCAAATTTTAAAAAAGACTAGACATTTCAGCAATATTCAAGTTTTCTACTGCAGTTTTTTAAGCTTTGTTTCTCCCACATAAGTTTACCCGTTGTTCTTACAAAGTTGATGTTTGCATTGCACTATTGTCAGTTCACTATTTGAACTGATATCATTGCTAGGCAAGAGGGTAACTGGGTAGTATGTTTAATTACAAAATATGGTTTGGTCAGAAATTTAGGAGAGGTTAACTGTGTTTACATTAAGAATTTAACACATTCATCTCATCCCTTTTCTTAATCCTGTTCCTGCAGGGTCCCCACATGCAGAAGTGTAATGACAGTCCTGTCATTGTTCTGTTTGACAATGGGTTAGCCTACATCAGACTTAACAGTTCCAATATACTCTTATTTTAAATACACTTGATTATCTAAGTAAACACATTTTTTTCATTAATATCTTATTATTTTAAGTCACATTAAAAGGTTATAGTTATCATAAGGAGAGCAGTGGGGAAAGACAAACAATTTGCTTTAAGAATTTACAATAATATTGATTTGTTAATGTGACAATTTAAGAACTAACCTGCATATTTTTCACCCCAGAAGTTCACTACATGCTGAAACCCACTCAAGATATTTAATGCTGTAATGCCTCTTTCCTTTATGTTGTGTATTTAAATGATTTTAAGGCTGTTAGTTCTTAGTTCTGGTCATTTCTTTTCCTCTCTTCTCCTGCATTTAGAGTTACCTTACATTTTACTTTCCCCTTTCCAAACACCTCATGCACAATGGCTAGTCTGTTTTCCATATTTTAACAGAAACTTAACTAATATATATCTCCCAGAAGTTTACCAACTCACTAGAAAAATGTCTCACTGCCTCACAAGGAAGGAGAATTTATGGAGAAAGTAGTACAGCTCATGGAAATACATTTAATAAAAGACCCCTTAAACACCACAGACTGAACAGGCAATAGCCAGAACCGCATTTTTGGACTACCTCATTAAGCATCAGAAATATCGTCTTGATTAAAGGGATCTGATATTCAGGGACTTTAACAACACAAACAGCCACCAAAAAATACCACTGAGTACTCTCACTTGTACTCAAGAGCTATAAAACCGTGAAGAAGGGCTTAACAGACGAAGCTGAGAAAGTTGCCTTCCTTCTCTACACAGAGAAGGGATCAATTAAAATAAAAGCTTATTATCAGGTTCTGTAAAGATACATAGCTTCTGTAGCTACTCCACAGAGATTTGCCTAAACTTAGGAGCATAGCTTAACATATCTTGATCAGCTAACTGCTTTGTGCCTTGATTATATTTTTCTTTACTTTTATTAACTGTTAATTTGCCACAACGTCACATTGCATAGGCAATTCCCTGCTGGGCTTCTAGTGAAGAAGAATGCTGTCGGTTTCCTCCTGTGAAACGATGCCCAGTAAAGCATTTGTAGAACTCTATTCTCCATTACTATTTTCCTACAGCCATCCAGTGAACACGAAATGAGGTACCACAAAGCCAAGTGCTAGTTTTAAGTTTTTAAAGCATCAAATAGGGTTTGTCTTTGGGGTTCAACTCCTTATCTGCTACAAACCTCACCTTGGCAAAGCACTGTCTCGGATCACCAAGTGAGATTAAAATGCTCAAATTCTTATCTCTGACTTTGAGGCTGTCTACAGTGATACATATGACTGAGGTCTCGTGTTGCCTCGAGTCCAGGTAACACCACAGAAGTTTTCTGTTGAGGTTTACCTTATCTAGCTGCAACCTTCTTGCAAGCCATTCATTCAAATGCAGCATACCACTGGAGAAATGCTTTGATCTTCTAAGTTCTCCAGGTTCATTACTTATTTAAAAATCCAAAGTTTCCACAGTATTTTTTTTTTTTTCAATTGTCTAACATTCTGCTTAAGGCATCACAGCTTTACATTGGCCACTGTTTTTACCCTCATATCTGTTCAGCCTGTTTTCTTGTTGTAAAACAGCCCGCTGGTTCCTGAGGATATCATCAGTCTAGATCAATTTGAATTTCACCTTCATTTTACTGGTAGGCATTTAAATACATCCTGCTTTGAATACATAAAGTCACAGTTCATTTCATGCTTCATTAATAGAACAGGTAAGCTTCTGGATTTACAAGATACATACAAGTACAGAAGGCTATCCTAGCCAATGCTTTAGTTACAGCTCCAAATTTATTTAGGTTCCTACTCCCTATTCCCTTTCTCCCCACAAAATGTACTACAAATAGAAATTACAGTGAGTAATTGGGCATGCTCACATGCTGCTACTACCATGTCATACTTGCACAGCATTTGAACAACATTAATGTGACTGGTTACAATTACCCTGCTCACTTGCTTTGCTGTTGCTCTTTAACACAGCATATAAAGGTAAATATTTCAGCACACCTTATATTACACTGACTGTTAGCCCACTTCAGTCTCAAATTTCCTTTTGAATCACCACATGCTACAAAATTACATTAGTGACAGACTATGCACCCTGCATCCTAAGATCATGGGAATACAAGATAAGTTGATTATGTGGGGCCTCTACCACCAACTCATTCTGTTTATTTCTATGCATGGCTTGGTATGCAACAGGACTGTCCCAGCATAATATAGAATCAGGTGTTATGTACATAGTCTCAGTCAAAAGAAAGTACATGACAGAATATTCCCCTTGAAGTTATATCTTTATTTTCTTGATTACAAGGATCTTCAGTGGAGCTAACAACTTCAAGTCATACCATTAAAATAGATAAAAACATTATTATCCTTTACTTTCCTGTTTAGCCTTCTTTTCTTTCCAAAGCTTCCTGCTTACTGCAGTCAGTAATACTGTTTATACTGCTGCTATATTTCTTATGAATACTTTTCATTAGAGACATTTTTTAGTCAGTTGAGTATCAATTTAGCATTACCTTTTTGTTAGCTCCCACAGCCTGAAACACAGCATTTGACTTCTGTCTCTAGATACAAATGTCCAAGCTATGCAAACATTAATACCTTATGGCATCCCAGTAAACACTGTAATGGATTAAACTGTCTTTTTCTTTAGTTTTTTCTTTTTTTACTAGTGACATATTTATTTTTTTTTACCTTGTAACATTTTGTGACCTTGCTGCTGGGATCTGAATAGCAGTCTAACTAAGCTAAAGATAACCACATGCTCATTTTCCAGCTTTACCTCTAGTATAATGCATGCAGCTAAGTGCCTGTTGAATCCATGATGAATTTGGCACTGGTATTCAAACATGGTATCCCCTGACAAACAGCTTTCAGGCTACGTCTTCTACAGTCTCATAATGACTCATTTGCAAGAATATAAAGTAGCTAACAAAGAAACCTTCCGTAAGGTATGAATGCACTGCACTACAACAACTTATCCAATTCTAGCATTGCATCTAAAAGCATGCATATCCCATTCTGGCCTGTTTTAGGTAGCATTTCTTCCTCTGAGTTCATTGTGTATTTACGAAGATGAGAATCTGTTTCACTAATAAGAAAATGACATGTTCTTCTGCCATATATTTTTCCTCAAAAGTAAAGAAATGGTTAATACATGACTATTATAGTATTAGAGAGAGAGGTTTGTACTCTAGCTTTTGTAAAGTATCTCAACTATTCAAGTTACATTCACTTTAATCCTAGAAATCCAACAAAGACAAATGTTCTTTTAGCAGATGACTAAGAATCACAAATAAAAGCCATTCAAGTCAGTTTCCCCTGCTTCATAATTCCCCCCTTTCTTATTGCAGCTACTAGCACTGTAGAAAACTTCATCCTTTATTTTGTGCAATTTGTAGATACTTCTCTGTTAAACGTCCAAAGCTAATGCCAGGAAAACAATTTAACTGCTTTAAAAAACTTTGACTTGTCACAGTTTCTACTTGTCTCCTGGTAGCTAGAGTAGAGCAACAGCAAGGTCAGTGTTCTTTGTTGCAAGTGTAAGTCACCCAGACTATAAATCACAATATATATTCTGAGACATTTACAAG
>VXAK01001507.1:72900-95595 GCA_013399435.1 Arenaria interpres | reverse complement strand
AAAAAAAAAAAAAGAGACTGTCTCTTCTTTGTAGCCTGTAGCCATGCTTTAAATACTGGAACGTGGTGGTAAGTTTGTGGAGAAACTCCTCCTCCCTCCCATAAGTTTCCTGGGTATTTTGGTTTGGGTTTGATTTGGTTGGTTTTGTCTAAAAAAAACTTGAACAATTACATTTTTCTCCTTTAACAAAAAAAATCTATTGTGTTTTTCCTACTCTACAGTAATACTACAAAGAATATTTGGAACTCTTAAGAATGCATCAAGGTGATTGCCTCAGACTTAAACTTCTTATTTTTTTAATTTTCTTGTTAGTAGACTTCTAAAGCCTATTCAGTTTATATTCTCCTTTCATCACAACCAATTGTAAGATTCACTTCTAGTTAAATAAATACTAGGTGCTCAAATTTACCTTCATCTGACAGTCTAAATCTTTACATTCAGAAAGGAAGATTAGCATTTACCAATGGTAAGTGAATTTTTCAAAGCATGATAGAGACAAACAGAAAAATGCCAAACCATAAATAAACAACAGAATTTCAAAAGTCAACTATCTCTTAGGGAATCAATTACAAACAAGCACACTTTTACCCTTAAAGCTCAGCCAACAAAAGCTGAGGGTCCAAAATGCCTAATAAAATCAGCAGCCAAGTGATCTGTCTTCTATTATATTGCAAGCCAAAAAACTCACTTCTCTATACACCAGTGTCTTGTACCAATCAACAGCAATTCAGTTTTGGCACGATTAACTCAAAACCTATTTATAGTCATCCAAGACAAAAGTTTCTGCTTAATTTCTTTCTGTAAGCAAATTCCAAACCCAGGGATTTGACACACAAGACAAATGCTAATGTCTTCTGCTTAAACACATGAAGCCTGTTCCTCAGCCCCAACACTTAATGCGTTACCTCCAACCGGTAGCACGCAAATGCTGCAAGATCCATGGATGTGCATTTCTGCAGACACATCGTACCCTGGCTAAGCATCACAGTTGTAAAGACTGGACCAGCTAAGTCAACTAAATGTCACCATGGGTGCTAGGATGCTTGGTCACAGCATTTCTCGTGCTTTCCTTAAGTGTTTGAAATGAACACCAAAAAAAAAAAAAAAAAAGTGACAGAAACTGGCTAGGATGAGGTTGTACTTTCCTAAGAACTGCAGAAATAGGTTATGACAATATAAAACATTCTAAAACACAGCTTTATGATGCAATGATGATGTTTCTTTGCATGTCTGAGATACAGAGCAGCCTATCACTTCTCTTGGGGTGAAAGGCATCTCTGCCTATAGTGTTCCAGAGACCAAAAAATTACTCAGTTTCTGGAAAGATTAAGAGCCTCTGCATAACTTGCTTAATTTCAAAATAAGCTCTTGAGCAAGGCCACAGAGAACAGAAGGACTGAAGATTCAGTGATTATTCCCTATCTACCACAAGGAGGATACAAACAGTGTGGAAGTCTGCTCTAACGCTGCTTCAGAAGAGCTCCTTCCCTGCAAATTCAAACACTTCCCAGTGCATGGCTTTGCCGCTCCTAATACGTACCAGGGAAAGATTGCCTTTTGACAGCTTACTCATCTCCACTATTTTAAACATCACTCACAAAAGATTTTACACAACTAAATTTAAAAAAAAAAAAAACAAAACAAAACAAAAAAAAACCCAAAAAACAACAACTCAGAAGTTCCTGAAGATACACTCAAGAAAAATTTGCACAAACCCCATACAAAATTCACAAACTATGTAGGTAGGTCTCACCCACATTGAACTTAGGGTGTTAATTCACATCAAGTAGCACTTTCCCTTAAAAAAACCAACCCAAACATTAAATCATATCCTATATATTATTTAGAATTTGTTTAAACAAATGAAAACCCTAGTTTGGGAAACTTAGGATAGCACTGCACTGATGACAACAGTTACCACCTATCTGAAACGCAAGCCTTAATAAGCTGTAACATAATCAATTGCTAACTCGAACACCATTTGCCTTTATACTATTAGCTAAGCTTGTAGTTCTATTTATGCTGTGGTCACACATTTCAACTGCTAGCATTTGTTCCACAGTCACTGAAAGTTTATGTCTTAGTGTAATACACATTTAAGACAATGTACATAAAATAAAGATTTAAAATCATCCCTTAATGAAAATAAGCAGGGGACCATGGTGATCATTATAAGCAAAAAACTCAATTAATGCTCCAAATAGAAGTTCTTACATAAATTAAGCCAACCTCCCAAACCAAACAAACATGAGGCAGAAAGAGGCATCCGAAGGAGCAGTTCCTCAAAAAGGTGATGTTAGCAATTATGATATTTTATGAATCCAAAACCCATTAACACAGACTCCTTGGAAAGGAAAGTAAAGGGTCTGATACAAATAAAAAGCAGTCAGTAAAAGCACAAAACATAGACCTTCGTAACATTCAATAGCCAAGCTGCCAGCCAAACAGCCGAAAGATCAGAATGATAGCGAATTATTTTAATTAAAGCCGATTTAATTAAACGCATACGACGGCACTTTAAAATGTGAATGATAATCCAGTGTCCCTAAATGTCTCACAGCTCAGCAGCCAGAAGAGGGGTGCGGGCTCTGGGCCGGCTCTGCTGGGCTGATGCTGCCACCTCTTGGCTCCCACCTGCACAGCACCCAGCCCGGCCCCACAGCGGCCCGGCCCCTACATTTTCAACACAAAACACACATTTGTAAACCGTCCTCAGCTGAAAAAGTTACGAGTGTGAGCTACTTCAAACACTACCGTATCCCCAGCATTTATTTTTTTAATTACTACTTTATAACTGTAAAAGGTTTCGATAGAAAGAAAGCAGAACTCTGAACTTGCTCATGTCAACCAGCCCTGGGGAGACACAATGCTGTATCTTCTTTAAAAAAAAGCACAAACAAACACAACAAAAAAACCCAAACCACCAACCACTAAAAAGATAAGACCATCCCATCACTCCAAGGATGGGATTGGGCCTCTGGGAGAGATTAAAAATATCTACATCCATTTTTACTTGTTTGCTATGCGACAGGACCTGTTTTTACACCTGGGAGCCACAGCAACGCTTCCCAGGCTTAGACAAACACAACCCAAGTTGGGCATGAAGGAAATAAAAATTACACTCGGCCCTGTTAGGCATGAGAAAAAGAGAAATAAGTGCTTTATTTGCTCCCATCACTAAGGAAAATCACCCAAACCAATTTGTGTCTGTTATCTGTTGAGTGAATTTCTACTGTCTCCAGCCAGCCTCCATAACCACAGGGCTGTCTTGTCTCTTAACATACCCTCAGGCCCGACAGCAGGATAACATCCAGGTCAATGCTCTGCATTTGGAGACACATCACAGGTCAAGATTAGTTGTGCTACATTCAAAATTCTTATCACCAACAAACCAGAAACCAACTCACTTTGGCTTGCCTTGCCTCCGTAGAGTAACGCAAAGCAATAGCAGCTCACGCATGCACAGGCACCCACACTGCAACTATCAAAAAAGCATTCCCAAAATGTATTAAAAGCCTTCTAACGCAAAGTTGCACAGTTAAGGCTGACCATCGCAAGTTTAGAGAACTTTGTCCTAATCAGCAATTTCTTAAAAGTAAGGAACTCACAACTAAGTTTCAGCTTTACTAGCAAATGAAACCGTAGCAAATCTTCATCTTGCACAGCAAAAGAAACTGGACCCAAATTAGAGCAAGAGCCTGCACTAAGCACCAACCCTCCTCCACTGTTCCCAGTCAGCCAAGGTAACAGCTAAGCCTTTTTCGGGTGCTCCTACAAACGGTCTGATCAAAATACGATCTTGCTCCTACCTCTGAGATTATATGGTCAAAAATCTCTTCAGGTACACATCTGGTCTGTTCTCTCACTAGCTTTTATAAATCTTCTATAAATTGTTACTTATACCACAAAGAACCACACGGAACTAATGTCTCAGTAGAGCACTCTACAAAGATCTGCATCACTTGTACATACATGTAGAACTCACTTCATCACTGCTATTTATGCTTCATTTACTGATTAACCATCGACTCCAGGGACACATTCCAGATACAAGGATGCACATTACCAGAAGTTGAAATTTACCTTTCATGGTTCAATCCTTTTCGAACTCATTCTTCCAGCATTGCCAGAACTAAACCCTACTGCATAATCACTAGAGCTTGCAGCCAATTGTTCTGCCACTAGAAATAACCCAAAATACATATGCATGCTTAAATTTACCTACGTAAGCTCTCTACAAGTGTCTCTGAAGATACTGTGCACATAGGATTTATTTGGGCTCTCAGGCCTGCTCCCAACTTGCAGTTGCCAGCTCTGTGTCTGTGAAAGAAACACACTAAAAGAAATCAATTCAATTTAGAGGAACTGTAAAATAGGTGATTTTAAGTGAAATAAAGAAAACAGCACACACTCCACAGATTAAGCTCTAATGTTAGTGATTATAGGAAACCGTTATGAGGGGAAAACACACACTAGTTCTTTCTAGTTCCCCTATAAACAGGGGAAACATGTCCAAGTTTGAGAATTAGAGTAGTTCAATCCCGTAACACAGACAACATCCTCAAAGCTGGACACCCCACTTGAAAGAAAGTCGCCTGACGGGAATAAGAAGTTGATTCTGAGGAAGCTGAGGTAGGAAAACCTCACCACAAAGAGGTAGCACAGCACAGGATGCACGACAAGTCAGAGGTGGTAACAGAACTCTAGCTACAGACACACTAGGAAGTTTCACAGAGAATGCGGGAGCAGTAATAGAGCTGCCAAAACCACAATTACACTTTAGTTCACAGAGACCTGGGGAACATGCACTGCCACAGACGAGTCACGGTATAATATTGTATTAACTCTACACTGCAAGAAAGCACCCCGACAATATCCAGACTCATCATCCCACTCATTGCCTTATTGGACGCTTCAGGCTGCACTGGGAATACCTGTATTCCTCCCAAAGAACTGTGAGATCTTGATTGTCTACATTCATGCAATCCCATCCGTTCCATCCTATAAGTACCACCTTTCATTTTTCCTCTATGTCCCATTTCACCTTCTCTCTTCATCCTCTTAACCATCTCACCACGAGTTTCAGATTCTAAACAGATGTCAAGAGATCTTACGCCTTGGAAGATGGTGCTTGATATGCCCAACTCTAACAGTTACTTCAGCAGCAGTGAAAAAAGGAAAATAAACATAACAAAAGCCACCATGCCCACATCCAAGCACTCACATACCAGCTGTTCGACAGAGCAGGGCTGTCAGGCCAAAGCACCAAGAACCAAAACATAAAGCAAACTTGTGACAAGCAGCAACTCAGACCTTCTGAAAGCAGGAGACCATACTGCTGGAACCGTTAATTATCTTGCTTTAACAACAGGTACAGAAATAAGTTATTTGACTGCTTCTCTCAGTAACAGCTACCAAAAGCTTTTATGCCCAGATTATCAGTCAGTTTGTATCCAAAAGATAAACCTGTTGAAGGAGTAGTTATGCAGGTGTGTGAGGTTATCAAACAATGCAAAAATCATACAGGATTGTGACTCTACAAATTATAAACAAAGGGGAAATTCTTCAGCAAGGGTATAAAACACCACAGGGTTTTACACCCCGGTTCACTTTTCTCCACTGTTCAGCTGCTTCACAGAGAAATGACAGTTTAATGACTGTTAATGTTGCCAGAGAAAACAGAAAGGCCCCCCCATCACCAGAAAAGTAGCTTGGGTTATTTTGTGTCATCTTTCCCTCCTCTTCCCACCCAAAAAAGGGTTATAAAGTATCTTTTTTTTCTAAATTGGCACTGCAATCACAACCATTTGAAAAGTACAAATCTAAAAGCACAGACTAAATTTGAATTCTCTGATTGATAAGGCTAAATATCAAGCACTTCAGGAGAAGCCAACAACAATTTGTCTTTTAGCTTAAAAAAAAAGAATACTAAAAATATCTCACAATGAGAATGGCTCATAGCACCCCAAAATTACATGGTAATCACTACTGCTTGTTTTACATGATGCTTCTGAAGCAACATAGAAGTATTATCAGCAGGGTGGAGAGAGAAAAATGGAAAGACCAACTGCTGATTCTGAGCAACAAGAAGCGTAGCAGAAACCAGCAGAAACTTTAGTCAAAATACTTCATCAACCACTACGCAGGCTTCAGAGAGTTAATTTTACATTAACAAATATATAGAATACAGTAACCTGCTCAAGAGATCTCTACCATCAGGATAATGAAATAAATAAAAATCTAGAATTATTAAAATTTTATTGTGCAGTAGATAAGTACTTTCAAAACAACACTTAAACAAAGTGCCAGATTCTGAACTGTGATTCAGGAACTGAGAGTCAATACTTATACAATCTTAGTCATTTTCTTTATTTTTCTGCTTGGATGAATAAAAGCGACACTGAAACACACGTTGCTGTATCTGTATGGGGATGGCCAAAGTCTGAGGAAGCCCAGTTTAGGCAACACAATGAACACCAGGCAATGCCTTTGAACGCTGAAGTCTGTATTAGTTTGTAGCACTTCATCTGCTTTTTCAACAGCAGACTAAGCATGTTTCATTTTACATCTGTCTTCTCAACATGAGGTCTTAGGTAGATCACAACATTTGTTCTTCCTTGTATTTTTCCTTCTTCTACTCAAATTTACTGTTTCAGCAGATGGACGTTCTTGAGGATACCTCAGCTATATTCACTGCTCAACAAAACTGGCAAGTTTTAGAAAATTAACAAGTAGAAGAGGTAATAAAAAACAGATAATTTCTTTACCAGTATTTCAAAATATTATTTGAGATTCGCTTTAGAGAAATACATGAGTTCTCTGCACAGTGAATTTCAGAGTTTGAAGACATATATAACATGGACTATAAAAATTCAACTTCAATAGAAATTGACAAATCTCACGAACAAATACCATAATCACAGTAACGGAGTGAGCTCTTCAGGAACTACAGGACGGAACCCATGAAAAATACTGCATCTTTCCATCCAAACTTGCAGACAAGTTGTGAAAGACAGTAAAAAGGATGCCTGGACAAAGACTACTCTAAAACTGCTCAAGTAAAGCTGCGGCTCTGTAATACAAACTGGTTTCTATATGCTAAAGCAAGGCCAAGCCCACTGAACTAGCAACAAAACAGCTATACCCCTTTTTGCTTCTGGAATCCAGTACCACAAGAGGCAAAACATTCCATGCTAGCATTTATTTCTAAAAAAAAAAAAAAAGAAAAAAAAAAGTAGAAAAAAGTAGTGCAGACAAGCTGTTACTGTCTTACTTTTGCTGAATGTTTGTTAATACCAGTTTTTGCTTCCTCTTCATAAAAGGAAGAGTTACTGTTCATTCTTCTAGTATTTGTAAGTCATTAGTAATGTCTTCCGCCCACCCCCAACCCTTCCCAGCATGTTTTTCCACAACTGAGGAGGGAATGCTTTGGTCCTGAACAGTCACAAGCCAAAAGCAATTATCACAAAACAACAAGCCTACCTAGCTGCTTGATCCATCAAAATGCATTCAAGAAGGCTGGGCCAAAAGCCATTCATTCCACCCAACCAGAAACCTATAGCAATGAATGCTCGTACAAATACCCACTTCAGAAGTCAATTCCTTCTGACTATACATGCTCGGTTCTATTTTTCAGAGGGAAGGTGCCGTTAAGCGACACATGTACTGAATTCCCTTCCCAAGCAGACATCTGGCTCACAGTTTTTGAGAGCTCCCAGCTCGCCCACTTCTTCTTTTTCACAGTAAGAATTATTTGTCTGTACCATGAGAGCTTCTTCCACCAGGGTGTATCTCAAAGGGAGCACTCGAGTAGGTCTGCAGGCATATCTAAACTATATAGCAAGTCATGCTGCCAAGAAACCAAAACCAGTTTTAGAACCAGTAAAGCCTCCATCAGCTGTACTGTTTTCAGAACACGAAGCCCTGCACTGATAGCAGCTGGTCCACACACTTCTGTGTAGCTCAGACTAACAAAGGAGCTTTGTGTTCCCACACGATGGTATGCAAGATTTGTTCAGAATACTGCCTCCACCTTCACGTTCGAAAAGCAAATACAAAAATAGGTTCAGCTCTTCTGCTGGTTTCCCTTTGATTTTTTTTTTTTTTTTTAAGCTGATGCAGTTCCCGATTTGTAATCAGCATTGCTGCTATTGCAATAACTGTACATTGCCAATTCACACCGCACTCTCTCTCCCCAGACAGAGGCAGCCTTTGCTGTGAAAAAACGTAGCAAAGCCATCCGATTTCACCTCTGGATATAGCCACTCCTAAAAGCAACAACAGGTGCCTGTAGAGAAAGAACACTTTCCAAACAAATGAAACGTGGGGGGAAGGAAAAAAAAACCAAACAACAGACTTCTGCGTGACCTGAACACAGTTCAAATCAAAAACAGGGTAGAATCCATGCAATAAACCTGGATAAGGAATAGCATTGGAATAAAATTTTTGCAACAAGTCATAAAAAGATTATTTCTATAATTAGAAAGTATCATTATATCCATGTTTTGTTTCGGCTAAGTCAACTTATAAGGCAGGTTGCATTGTTCCAATTTCTAGTCAGCAATAAAAGTCTGTCTGATGCTGGTTTTCTTCCTTTCATTTTTTTTCAATCTTGCAATTAATGGAAGACACCAGAAACATTGCTTGACCATTTCCCTCATAATGAAGCAAGAACCGCAAGGTCACATTTTAACTCCTAGGACCAGAACTTAATTCCAGCATCTCTTCAATAAGTGGTGTTGATTCAAAAGCTTAGGAGCACATAAGAAACAGGCTAACACACTTTTCATTAAGTAATAGCTGTCAAAGATGCTGTGACAACAGATTACCTTTCACCTTAGTGAATATTTATATGTTTTCCTCAAGTTTATAAAAGTTTTACATTAAACCAACAAATTCTAGCAACAGAGGCACTGATAAATCAGCTCTTGCAAAACATTTGTTTGCTATTTTTGGCATACTGTAAACAATATTAATTTCAAGAAATGTTTGAAATTCGGATTATGTTAAGCAACACTTACTAACTACTTTGCTCTACAGGACAAAAAGAGATTAAGTTTCTTGTTGACATTTTATCTGAACTTCCCAGATGACTGAAAAAAGCCCAAAACATGCTTTCTTAAAAAGGGATTGATGAGAGAGATTCACAAAATGTTGGGAAACTTTCTATATTGGCATTCCCTCTACAGAAAGATGGACAGCATGAGCATTAAGTTATGCACCAAATGCTAAAAATCTTAACTGCCACTTTATCAGGAGAAAGACTCTGCTGTCTTTTGTCTCACTGCACACCTTTGCCAAGCAAGCGACTCCATTTTCTCTGCACCCTCCTCCTACTGGGTATTGCTGTCTGCAACGAGGATCTTACAGGAGCCTTCTCTTCCTAAGGCTGAAGAAACTCAGCCTCTCTTCACGCATTGTGTGCTCCCTAGCCATCTTGGTGGCCCTCCACTGCACTCAATCCATGGGGAGCCTGAAACTGGACCCAAGCTGGATCACTGGACACTCCAAACTCTGTCTCACCACATAGACAAGATCACTTTACCTGACCTGCTGACTACACTCTTGCTAATGCAGCTTGCCTTTTTTGCTGCAAGAACACATTGCTGACTCATGTTCCACTTCTTGTCTACCTCAAACCCAAAATCGTTTTCTGCAAAGCTGCTTTCTAGTCAGTCCACCCACCCCCCAACCTTTACCACTAGCTGGGGTTACACCAACCCCAGGATTTTGCATTTGCCTTTGCTAAATGTCATATGGTTTCCGTTAGCCCTCTTTCTAGTCTATTAAGGTCCCTCTGAACCACAGTACTGGTTTCCAGCCTATCAACCGCTTCCCCCAGTTTGGCATAGTCTACAAACTTGCTGAAGGTACATTACATCCTGTCTTCCAAGTCCATTGAATACGTTAAACAGATCAGTCCCAGTGTGAAACCCTGAGACACATTATGAGTAATCCAAGTAGTAATAGTGCACTTTCATATGCACTTGTCGCCAGAAGCATCACTACATTGAGCAGAAAGGCAGTTGTCCTCTTTACCACCTTATATTCTCACACACAGCTACCATACTTGCAATACTTGCACTCAGTTCCAGCTTCATTAACAGCCTATAAAGGAGAACATTCAACAAATGGATTTGTAAAAATTTATGTTAGCCAGAATTTGTAGCCAATATTTTTGTTCTGTTGAACAAAAATGAAATTTCCAGAGGTCCTTAAACATATCAGCTTAAAAAGAAGTTACCTAATTTCACAAAGAAGAAACCACACTGGCTAATTTCTGCTTAATCCCTAAACACTAGGAGTTTCTTTGTTTAATATTTGTATATACATATACACAAATAAACTAAATCAAGACATCAATTTAATAACAACCAGAAACTAGCAGTTTCATATGCAGTTACCAAAATCACTCTGCAGGTATTTCTGCCCCAGCTGCTGCAACTTTTATTCAGTTTTTAGTCCTCAGTTTCAGATTCTAGATGTAGACTTATTTCTATCCTAAAGTTATGAACACTTAACTTTCTAAAAAGACAAGTGTCTTGGTTTCAGCTAGGATAGAGTTAATTTTCTTCCTAGTAGCTGCTGATGTTTGGATTTAGTATGAGAAGAATGTTGATAACACATACTGTTTCAGTTGTTACTAAGTAACATTTCTATTAAGTCAAGGACTTTTTCACCTTCCCATAGAAGCTGAGAGGGAGCACAACAGGTCAGGTTGGCCAAAGGAATATTCTGTACCACTGACATCATGCTCAGTATATAAATGGAGGTTGGCCAGGGGGCAGGAATCCATGATCACTGCTTGGTATGGGCTGGGCAATCAATCATGGGGTGGTGAGAGCAAATGTATTGTATCACTTTATTTAGTATATTTTTTTACCACTTTTTATTTTCCTCTTCTATTACTGTTCCATTATATTGTCTTTTTCTCAAGCCATGAGGGGTTTTTTTCCTCCCTCCTTTTTCTCCCTCTTTTCCCTACCCTACCGGGGGTGTGGGGGGCAGAGGCAGGGGGGAAGAGTAAACAGCTGCACAGTCCTAGTTGACAGCTGGGGTTAAACCATGACAGGAAGGTATCAAAAACTTTTGGTAGTTCCTTCATTCACTGCACTCCATCTTTCCTACATTTCTCCTGATAAAATTCCAAAAGCACAGGACAGCCATCCGAATCGTGACAAGACAAAAGTAGCTTCTGGCTACTATGCACTACAGAAATTAAGGTAAAGAGAAATTAAATTCAAGAAAGCCGGAACAAGGCAAAAGTCAGAATTCATTTGTAGTCTTACACAAACAGCTGTCACAAATAAGGTTTTTCAGACCAGCACTCTAATTGTCTGTGAAAAGAGCATATCTACTTCAGAGTTGAACTACTAATGAAAGAATCAGCTGGGTTCCCTAAAATAGTTCAGCGCTTGATCTTTCTGTATTTATCTAAGTAGAGATTAGATACTGAATTATTCAACTGCAAAAGAGGAAATTGAGATGTAGCTGTTTAATGATATCATGAGGTGTTCAAGGAAAGAAACATTTTGTGAAACTGGGAATAAAATACTTCTAGCAAAATGTCAGGAAAGACAACTTTGCAGTCTTTCAATACAAGCAGGACGCAAGTTTAAATGCAAGACAGATGAAAACTTGAATTAATGCATAAAATATATTTTTGACTAGTCATAAGCTACACAGAAGCATTCAGATAATAATTCTCCATTGAAACATGACATTAATATATGCTTTAAGCTTTCTATATGATTTGCATTAAGGAGATGAAATGTGGCCAGCACAGCCACAAGTTTAGGACTTTTTGTTTAGGGTTGGGGAGCAGCGAGGGGTGGAACAAAATGACGGGGAGTATTTTAAAGTACTTGAAGAAAAGGAGAAACAGCATTTTCAGCTTTTTCAAGGGTACAAAACACAATCCTGTATCATCCCACCTCCATCATACTGATTGTCCCTCCCAAAACAGGATAATTCACATGTAGTTACACTCTGCTCCTACAGCAAACACACACATCTCTAAGAGACAACACACTTCCTCTCTCTCACTTGGGTTCCACCAGTTGCAATCAGACAACCAGCTAGACTCTAGACAAGAATTAAAATCTTTCCTTCCACTCTTATGAAAACTTTTCAATTAAGTTTAGCAAGCAAAATACCCACAAAAGGCACTGCGTGACGTCTATTAGATAGTTGCCCTGTCAGGAAAATCTAACCATTCTGAAAGCACTCATGTTGCAACCATTCTGCTTAATCCTGGGAAAACACTTTACCTCCTCACCTTCAAATTAGATAAGAGATCAAAGGGGGACTTGAAAAAGTGTAATTAAGACTAAAAACATTTGATGACAGCTTGACAGCTCTGAACATTCACCCAAAAACTGATATTGTTACCTGTAATTTTGTAGCCATATGCAGCCAGCTGTCCAGCCATGTACTCGCCATCCGAATTATTGTGAGAACATCCCCATGTACGAATCCAGATTTTCTGAGCACCAGGAATGATGCTGTTAAGTAAAAAAATGAATTAAAAAGGCAAGTCAAAAGATGAAGAAGCTTCCCCTTTAAGTCCACTGAACATACTCAATTAATCGTAATTCTCCAAATATAAAATCCTAGTTGACAACAGTAACAAATCCAAAACAGCATAAGAGTTTTAGAATGGAGAAGGGACTGTAGGATAATGGAGATGAGCTGTAGGATAAGAAGAGCGTCAGTACAATGAAGTTCACAAACAACTAACTTTCTGAAAATTGTATCATTAACAGGTGCCCTTCAAGTGACTGCACTAAAATTAGGCCAATAGCAAACAGAGCTGAACTGCAACCTTTTGGTATTACTGCACCCCTTCATTGTAGTTCCCTCCACGCAAGTCATCTTTCTTGACTTAAGCCTGCCACCAGCCATACTAACATCTGAAAGGTCATTTCCCAACCTCTCTGGGCTACAGGCGCAGCATGGCAGATCTCCACCATGGAGCTAGCGCACACAATGGTTTAAGAACTAACAAAAAAATGCTGCAAGAAGCTCTCATTGAAACTCCTGGGATAACTGTGCCAATGAGCTAAAGATGCCAGTACATGAACGACACGCATCCTAGAACACAAGCCTTTGCCTGCCCACATTTTTTTTTTTTCCTTCTCCCACCCACGTTTTTTTTGAAGATACTTCCCCTAGCTAGAAATCGAAATTTGTTGACAAAAGATTAATGATTAAGTGGACATGTGCAACACATGTTGCATGCATATAACGTATTTAGACTTCCTATTGTCTAAACAATATACATACAATGTGCTTTCTTGGGTCAAAAACACTAAAATAGAGCTTGTTAGATAACATATAGTACCTGAATACTTAGGAGAATGGAGTGCTAGTGTGAAGTATCTAACGACCACCAGTTCAGCTGTACACAGACTCCTGGCAGAATGGTGTCAATGCACCCTTATGGGTGCATTATAAATTTATAAAATCTCTTTTGAACACTAATGAAAAAACTAAACTTAGTTTCCTGTGCATTCCAGACATACTTTATTTTCACCTTCATAATGCAGGGAAATTTTATCCACCAGATTGAAATTAAGGGGAGGAGGGGGGAGGGTTGGGGAGGTGGAATATGCAATAATTTACCTGTCACTTGGAGGATCGTCATCTGGCTGAATATTTTTTTGTGAATTGCGTTTTCGCACTTTTGGAAAAACATTCTTCCTTAAAAACTGCCGATCATGTGGTTTCAAATCTTCTGCTGACACAATATCTTCAATATCTTCGAGCACTGAATCACAAGCAGCAGGCATCTTCAAGAAGCCTTAGAGAAAACTGGTATTAGCAAGCATTTGAGTACAAAGGCAAGGCATAGTGTCTACTGCACGCGTTCTCATAAAGTCAGATACATTTCTACATATGCAATGTATCATACATATGAGGGATATTGAGCACAGAAAAACAATCAGCTATCCAGAGATACTTCCCAATGCCTTCTTCCCCTGAGACCCCTCAGGCACAGGCAGGGAGAAAGCCACAAACTATAGTTTTTACAGGTTTTTTAAATAATCTGTAACTTGTCATCTTCTAATTCAAAAACCCTGTAGCTCCTCTGACATGACATATCCAAGATGCCAGTATTGTGTCAGGCATCATAGTGGAATAATGAGCTCATGTTCTACGATAGATATGCTTCCTCTCACATCAGAGGAGAAGAACGAAAGAAACAGCATTCAAGTGCCTGCTTCAGAGGCTGTTCTGGCTCTTTTATTTGAGTGCTGAAAACAGGTGCACAGCAGTTCCATATGTCTTCATAGTCCTTTTGAAAACAAGCCAAACTATTCCTAGAATTCCCGATCCTACAGGACTTTCATTTGAATTATTTCACTCATCAGACAGCCAAATAAGAATTTCTGTCCTCAGGTACAAAATGTTAAACAACTCTACATAGCTAATACAAAATAACTACAGTATCATCTGGCTTGTATAACATATTAGAAGATCATTAAAAGCTAATTATATTTTCCACAAGAAAGTAAGTATGTATCTCCCAGCAGATCTCAAGATCCAGATGAGTTTTCAAAAAAGGAAAAAAAAAAAAGTTATTTGCTAAAGGAGCCTATAAAGCAAAAGGTATACCATTAATTGCACACCTCACACTGTGCTGCCTGTAATTTTTAAACAGAATAAAGTCTGATTTACCACTGGAAATTTGAGTTTGTATATGTCTCAACAGTTTACTACGGAAATCACACAACGGCATTTCACAGAGTTTACAGGAAAAATACACCACTTTCATAACTGACAGTAAAAAACCAAAACAAACAAGACTTTAATTTCTTTAAAACCAGATTTCAGGAACAGAAAATTCAGTCTACTGGCACACAAAATACTTTCAGGTGTTGCAGTTGAATTATTCAAGAACATAAGAAATTAAACACCTGTGCACTTTTCCCAGTCAATCTTGCAAAATATCCTTCAAAATAAAACAGTATAACCTGAACCATCTGCATTTTAAGTTAAAAATGAATACAGTGATGCCATAAAGATATTTAAGCACTTAGCACTCTTCTAGATCAAAAATCCCAGGATCTATAAAAAAATGCAGCAGAGGATGAACAAAAATAAAAAGCTGGGTAAAGTCTAGCAGTAAAGAATATTGGGGGGAGGTGACATCCCTTACAATACTTTACCTATCTGCACATACTGTTAGTGGTATAAAGTTATTAACTCAATACGGGGAAGGAAAAAAAAGTTCTGATGTGTTGTTTTTTCTCTCTTCAAGAAAAATATCTGATGTAACAGAGAAGGTGGCAAAACCAAATAAGCTTAGTTTCTTTCAGTGACCCACAAAAGAAAGAATACAGCCAAATAAAAATCATACCTTTTTAAGCTTTATCTACGTTCCCTTGGATAATAACCCTGGGGGAGAAAACAAAAAAAAGATATAGCATGAACAAGCAGAACTAACAAACAGAAAACCATGAGTTCATGTTATTGTCCAACAAGCATTCGTCCTCCATCTGCAGAAATCTGTTTCTTGCTCAGTTAGACCTCCTTAAAACCAGCTACACATGCTGACAAGGTGGAACAGTCGCCACACGTTCCCTGTCCTTCCCTGAGCTTCTTTTATAAAGTCTTTTTTGTCAAGTCTTATGTATTTAAGTTCCTTCAGGCTTTTCCTCCTCCAGATTTCTATCTTCAATTATGAGTTTAAAATTTTGAATGAAAAGAGACTAACTGGCAGGGAGAATAGTTTCATAAGTTCAATTTTCTTCAAGAGTTTGCTTAACAGTAAATTTTAGCTGAAGACACAACTTATTTTTTTAATTGCAAACACTGTAAAGTGTTTTTAGAACAGATTATTTGATATCTGCACTAGTCCTATACGCGTGCATGAGATCTCTTCTTCAGAGGCAAATAAATATAGATTCCTGCAGCTCTTCTGACAGATTTACTGAAATAAGAAGCAATCATAAAATTAGAAGTTAATGTATTCTTCCCGTACCGTCAAGCTGTAGCTACAGAGTTTATGTTTCTCTTTAAAAAAAATGAATGTTAGTAAATAAAAACCAGTGAAAGCGTCTTTAACGTCTAGACACAGACAAAACTTCCCTTGCCCTAGTCTATTTCAGTCACCCCTTGTTGGTGTACATCTTCTCGCGTATACCAACCCAGCACCGTCCACAGGGAAAGCTTCCATCCAGCTGGAAGCGCACTGCTCTTTTCTCTGTTTACCAACAGTGTCTCCGGCAAAGCCCCGAGCTTTTATCCCCAGGTTTGCACAAAGCAGAAGAAAACTGTAGCGCTAACATAAAATAAGAGTGACCCACTGCCCAGCTGGGCTCACCTCAGGGGCAACCCTGTCCCGTACCCGCGGGCAAGCGGCAACCGGGCCGCCGGCACGGAGACCCCCGGAGCCCAGCTCGGCCCCACGCACAACCCACACACCGGGCTCCCATCCCGCTGAGGGCACCCGGGCCGGCGGCAACCCGGCCGCTAAAACCTCCGGAGGCTCCCGCCAGAGGGGCCATCTCCCCCATCCGCCTTGAACGCGGAGCCCAGGGCAGCCCCCGCAGGAGCGGGACACCAGCAGAGACGGGCCGGGGAGAAGGGGAGGACTCGGCCGTCACTGCCCACAGCCAGCCGGAGGAAGAGGAGGAAGGACTCACCGGCGCAACCCCGGCACTCACCACCGCTGCCTCAGCTGGGCTCCACCATCACGGCCGCCTCGCCCCGCCTCAAGCCCCGGCGCGCAGCAGCAGCATCAGCAGCCCCGCGACGGCGGCCGGCGGCTGCCAAACTCCTCCGCCCGGGCTCGGCGGCGCAGCCTCGCCGGAGCAGGGGCGGAGCGGAGCGGCGGGGACCTGAGGCCCGCCGGGCTCGGCTGCGAGAGCGCTGGGTGGTGGTGTTCCACAGCCGTGGCCGGCGCTCCCCCCGGCTCCTTTCGCCGGTGGACTGCCGTACGTGAGGGAAGGGCAGAGCTGAGGGGGGCGGCGGCCGTTGGGGCCGTTACGGCCGTTGGGGCGACGGCCGTTGGGGCGACGGCCGTTGGAGCTTCTAACGGCTCCCCGCGCGCCAGGCCCTCAGCGAGGGAGGGGGGAGAGAAACGGGGAGCGGCGTCGCTCCCACCGCTCTGGAAGACAAAAAGAAATGGGGCGGCCCTGCCTTCGTCCCCTGGAAGCCGTAAGGGGCCGGCTGCGGGACCCGGGGCCGGGACCGGGAGGTCGCCCGGGGTGATCTCTCCAGGGGGCGGCGGTTGATAAGCGGCTGTGGGGGCTCCCCGCCCACGGCGAGCAGAGGGTGCCCGCCGCTGCGGAACCCGGAGCGCTGGGGCCGCTTTTTTCGAGGCTGTGGATCCGCAGGGAGCGGGGCTCCGCTGGGCGTTGGAGCTGCCCGGGGAAGCCTCGGATGCCGCGGGTGAAGCGGCGGGGCTGGAAATGGGGCTTCCCCTCCATCCCCGGCTGTCAGCGGGGCGGGCACCGAGGCCACGCGTGTCCCCGTCCCCCCCCTCCAGTTTCCCCAACCCCTGGAGGCTCCCCGTGAGTTTAATTGAACATTAGGTCCAGCAATATGTACCCGCTGAAAACAGTTGGATTCCCGTGTATCTGAATCCAGATGAACGACGAGCTATTTATTCCGGTTGCAGCCACAACGCTTTTTTTTATTTATTTATTTTCAGTCGTTAATTCTCTCAAAATACAATGCTTTCGTAATAGCAACTACAAAAGTAGCAGAAAAGTAGCAACTTTTCTGTTTAGTCTTGAAGGCGCTGGTCAAAATATTTAACGTTAGATGGCTAAAGTTTCTGGAGCTGCTTTTCCCCCAGTTCAGGGCTCATAGCAACTTTTCTGATCAATATTTTGGAAGACGTTAGTCTGGGTGTTTAAACTTGGATGGCTAAAGTTAGGGCCCTAAGCAGACGGATTGTTAAGTGTATAGCTTCATTACTCATCAAATGCTATAGATGGCGAGCATAATATTATCGCTTTGCTTTTAATATACACAGGTAACCTAAAAAGTTTACTGCATCTTTAACATACTTATTTTATTTTATATTGGGGTGGTGCACTTCAGAATATAAAAATCGCCATGCCTTGTAATTGGATTTTGAACATTACGTTGCTTTCTTTAGAAGGAGCCTTTGGAATCATTATTTTATTCTTCAGATAACAGATTATAGTCTCCCTCGAACTGGAGGGATAGTGGATGAAAGCCCTGAGTGTATTTCATAATAGGCCTATTGGTCAGCTAGCAGATAAAACCTGGCAACTGCTACCTATGAATACCACTTCTTCTCCCTCTCCTTTTACTTAAAAAACTGGTGCCTATTTTATGTCAGGCTAATCTGACTATGTTCACAGGAAAAGAAAAAAAAACCAACAAAAACAAAAAACAAAAAAAAAACCAACCATGAGAACAAAGTAACAGGAGAGATTTCAAGAGGAAAATTGGGGCAGAAAGAAACAAGCACTTCATTTAGATCAGTGTTTAAGAACAAATCATTGTAGGCAGGACTGAGCACTATTAATATCACCCTGGCCTCCTGATAGCGTCGTTGTTACAGCTTAAGATACATTTGCCTTTGTGATTGGTCTTTGTTTAAGCACACAACTGCTTTTCAGAGATACTCTCAGTGAGACAGTATGATGTGTAATTCATTATTTTAGCCCAGAAGAAAGCGGGGGAAAACATCTTAAACTCAGTAGTCGCATTAATCCATTTTAGATATCTTCCTTCATAGTATGGTGTAAGTAGTCCTTAGTGTGTTAGGAAGTTATATTTATTACCAATCAGTATTTTAACTGCTTCCTGATAAGATTAACTGTTCTTTTTCTTTTCAGTTTCCCATATACAGTTTTCTAAGTATTTCCCATGCACTCCTTGAATTGAATATCCCTGTTCTGAGAGCACTGCCCTTACCCCACAGTTACCTTGACTAGCCAAGTGTTACCGCTCTGGTTAAACAAAACTGGGCAGACATCAATGCTGTTTTATGTTTGACTAAAAAAGCAAAGCGCAAGTAGCCTGCTAGACATATCAGAAATCTCCAGATGGCCGTGATTGATAAACCACTACTCGTTGAGGGAAGGCAGTGAGCTCCAAGAGCAGGTCCCAGGCAGGAATAACCCAGGAGTCCCATACCTAGTGACATAAATAGGCCATGCTGATCAGCTTCAGCATGATCCAGCAGAGTCCTTGCTTTGTCCCACTGCCAAGAATTCATAGTATCAAGCACCCCTTGTGCCAGCACACTCCTATTCAGTTCTAGAATGTAGCCACACCATGGAAGGCACACTTTTAGCGCTTTTGAAGCTCACAGATCTAAATTGCTTTGTAATATATTCATAATAGCAAATCAAGCTGCACACAGACTGCTGGTAGTGCAGCAGGCAGCAAGGGAAGCAGATGATTCCCTATCACCTCTTGACCACAGGAAGAGAGTTTATCTCTACCCACCTGGGAAAACTGCATTTTAAGAGGCAGTGGCTGGCAGTACAACTCACACTCTGGCCTTCTATAGACTGGCAACATACACGCTCCAGTTCCTCGAATATCCAAAGAAGAGCTTTAGAATACGTCCTTCCCAAGTTGCCTGCATACTGTACTTCCTACTCTTCAGGAGCGGTAGACTCGAAGACACTAGCCTTGAGCTGGGTTCCCACATTGTCATTACAGATTTTGTAGGAATAGGTGGTTGGAAAAAACAAAAACTACTAGGAGAATAGAATACAAACCTCAGTTTTAGCTCCTGGTTAGTAGAAGATACATCCTTAGTCATTTCAGAGCATCTCAGCTGGCGTTCGTAGGGAAGGGAAGCAGCCGGGGATGTGAGGGCCCAGTTTTTATATAACAACCTTATTCTCTGACAACTAACACGCAGTTCTGGGTGGAAAAGTAAGTGGGAAGGCATGCAGGAAAAAAAATGGGTGAGTCCTAAAGTTAGGTACAAGACATTAGATTTCTCCTTCCGTTCCTACAGAATGGGGCTGCTCATTTGTCAGCAATATTCAGCGCCACTCAGGATTGATAGCCACCCATTTTTTCTGTTAGATAGGACACTTTCTCCCTTTCAAGTTTTAGAAAGGAAAAAGTGGATGAAGCCTAATAAAGGCAACGCATTCTGCTGATCTGTGCTTAGCTGTAAGGTAATATGCAGGCAGATCTTACTTCAGCAAGGAAAGCAAAATGGGGAGATGAATTCTACTTGTTTATGCTCTTGTTGATATCACTCCATTGATTTTGCTGTACAGGCTTTTGCTTCACTTGATCTTGAGAACTGTTGGCATTGGAGCACCAAAGGTATTGTGCGTAACTGTTACATACAGAAAAAATAGGCATATACTGCTAAATTGGGTGCTTCTAAACGTGTAGCAATGTCTTGTCCTACAAAAAGTACCCTACCTATCTTTCATACTTTCTTTCTACAACAAAAATGTCCATATCTGCATCAAGACAGTGGTGTAATTTACTCTTTCAGGTGTAAATCAAAAAGAATAGAAAGTGATGGTGCCTGTCCTTTGTAGGTGGAGGAGTTCTCACCATAGATTCAAGGACAGGAACCCCTTTTTCTCCCCCTTTTTAAAAACTCCTGTGTGTAAAGGAGCGCGTAGTTGCCTATCACTCAGGCCAGTTTTGACAGATTTCTTAGAATCCTTTTCCATCTGCTGGCAGCCAAGGAATGCAGGCCCCAATAAAACCTCCCTGAAACTAATATTTGTACGCTGAATAATGCTGAGGTACACTGTGCTAGCTCAGGGGAGCAGAATTAAGTGTTTTAACTGGCGGAGTTTTTTTCCTCCTGCAACGCAGCACGTCCAAAGTTTACGAAGTAGATACAGAAAGCAGAAGGAAGAGGAGAGAAAATGCCATGGAAACTGGCAATCAGGAGCAGATTGTAGGGGTGAATAAAAAGTGCTTATGGCAGCCGTAGGAGAGAGAAACAGAACGGGCCAGGGCACTATGACAGATAGGACAGAAAGAGGACATTTATTGTCATCTCTGCTTCAAAAGGAGATGAGAGAACGCAGTCCTCTAGCCCTCCTTTATTATTTATTAGGAATGTAGAAGAACAGAGGATCTTTTCTGTAATCTTCCTTTCAGTACTGCTGCGTGCAGAAGTTAGTGAATAGACAGGTGCATAAAAATAAAATAGTTGCCTTCTTGTGTGCAGGAAAGATGACAAGACACCTTTGACTTGCTCGGAAGTATAACATTTAAGCAAACAACCATATTATTGTGATTTTATTATCCTGGGGTTTTTGTTTGTTTTAATAATCGACTGCCATGTATCTAGAAAAGTGCAGCTCCAAGACCAGAAAGGGAGTACAAGTTTGTAAACGCATACACAGCTGGTTCAAGAGACAGTTGGAGGTGACTCAGGTAAACAGGACTTCTTTTCAAAGCTCCGGAGAGCTCAAGAGACTGCTGGAGAGTTATCAGTAGAAAGGTTAAACAGATCCTCAATAATTGCATTCATGTCCTTTAATCCTAGAATAACTGAATTTGCAAGGAGTCTGTTCAGAATTCATATGGGGGGGGGGGAATAAATAAAAATAAACCTGTGTTATCCCAACCTCTGGTTCTCCTACTATGTCTCTTTATGTGTGTCTGTTTTATTCTTGTTTCACTGTGGCTTAAAAAAAAACCCACTAAACTTATCGTTAGCATAATAAAAAAATTGGAATTGAAACTTATCTGGTGTCAAATGTGTGTGAGCACTAATAATGAAAATAGTAACAGCTACATTCCAAGAAAGAGCATGATAGGCACCGAGAGTAAGAATAATTTCAAAAGCTGTACACGGATCTAAACTCTTTAAAAAATCCTTTTTATTGATTCATTACCATACAAAATTTATTCAAATTACATCCATTTGAAGTGGTAAGATCACAGCTAGAGAACAGGTCATCCTTTAATAAGTCTATTTACAAAACTCACCATAAAAGCTTTTTTTGTTGTTTTTGGTTTTTTACAGTATTTTACAGAGGTTTTTTTTTTTAAACTAGCATACAATGCAAAGCTAAGTTAGATTAGTATTTTGCCCACGCACATTGGGACAAGTGTTTTAATTTGTACAAAAAAAGATGGTCTGCATTAGTCTTCATTTTTTCTTCCCCCGCAAAAGTGCCCCTTTGTCTCACAAATCTTCATGCTCACACAACTTTTACTTTCCTCTTCCACAAGACGAAAACTTTTAAATACTACAATTTTATTTACAGATCCACATCTAAAAAAACTCTTAAAAAAATTACAAACCAGCTAGAAAATATTCTGGCAGTGTTTACAAATTAATTCTATTGTACAAAACTGCTAGATAACTAAAGTGTGAGTTGAGAACATACATCAACTTAAATACAACTGCTGAATGATCTATGCACACATTTGTACATATAAACACACACTTAACACTGTTTAACAGTTCTTTACGCGTTGCCCTTTATACATGTTATATTCCAAAGCTCACACAGTCATACAGTGTTCTTATTAGTACTGTGACTTCTGGCCTTGTCGTGTGTGAGCTTTCATAGCAGCAACTCAATGGTACCAGAAAACCTGCGTACGTAATATTCTACTACAGTACAAATAGTACTAATTTTCTGAGTATGTCAGATAAGTACAACAGTAATGCAAACAAAAGGATTATATGGGCATCATCTAATCAACATTAATTTAGCCCAGAACATTGGCAACATATTTTACACTCAAAAAAAAAAA
>VXAK01001507.1:39120-72890 GCA_013399435.1 Arenaria interpres | reverse complement strand
AAAAAAAAAAAAAAAATTATTTAAGACTTCTTAGAATTCCTCTCACGTTCAAAAAATAAATATTGGTACTATACTATACTACCAAAGATCTTCAAAAAATAAATGCAATTCATTTGATGTGGTACTTACAGTTATGTACTTTGGAAAAAAAAAAAAATTAGTTCCATTTTGCTGGCGAAGAGAATTATAAAAAGCTGTAAGCAGAGGAAGCTAACCCACTGAGATAAATATGATATATCGAACAAACAAAGCTTGGCAGAAGTGTTTTCCATAGAGGGAAAAACCCACAGTGCATCTCTAGTAGGCACTTAACACAAAGCCCCACTTAGTACCACAAAAATTTATGTACCAGTTCTAATGCACGTTGGGGGCAGTGAAATTGAACTGTGCATCTTCGTTCTAGTTTAAAAAAACAACCAACAAAACCTACTTTCACACACACACGCACGCACACAAGCATTTTTAAAAATCTGCGATTACTATGAGAAGTGGCAGAACTTCATACTTTTCAATATTTGCAATATACACTACATTTACAGTGTATTTTTTTTTTTTATTAAAAGCTTTTAAGGACATAAGTATTTGACCTCATAATGAGACATATACACAGCTCAAAATGAGCGTTATGACAGCAATTTAAACATTCCCACAAAGTAGCCGAAGAATCCCATTTCACTCTTTTGCATTACTTCATATTTACGTTCACTGCGGGTAGGATCCGTGTTGCGACACCCAAAAGACATGCGTTCTCTGCAGAAGGCACGGCCTGAAATACTATTATAAAATTGTTACTTAGGACTAAACCAGTTCATCGAGCCCTTCTCCGTTAAGCCCACTGGTCACCGTAAGCAGAGACTGGGGGAGTGTGAAGACAAAACATTTATGGTCACCTGCTTGCACTTGCCGAACTCACAAGGCGCCGGAGCTCAGGGTCAAGGAGAAGGCCTTGCTGGAAGAGCCTTCCCTTTGTTGTTTATGGTATTTTAGGGAGCATTTAATTAAAATATCAGCACTGTTCGAGAGCCTAGTTTATTTAATAATGCTATTTTATAGTAAGTAGGGGACAACTCTGAATGACGGCAGGTTTTTTGATTCCATTAAAACCATGATTTAGGTATGGACTGCATTTAAGAGAATCAGCTGTATATAAATTCATCCACCAATGAAGGAAGCTTCTCTAAATCGTAAGCATCAAAGAGGTCACTGATGCCTTCTTCATCCCCGAGGCTCAGCAAATAATCTTCTTGAAGCAGAGGAGGCAGCAAATTCACAAATGGTCCTTCAAAGTTTGAGGGAATTTGGTCCTCTGTCTGCTGGAGAAGGTTGGCTGGAGAAGCCAGTGGAGAGATTGTTGCCATATTAACTGAGCAGTCACCTTGTCCTGAGTTAGCAGAAGCCACTTCTGTAAGAGGAGGGAGGGAAAAAATAGAGATGAGACGTTTAATCTCATTAGAAATATGAGGCACAGATGAAACAAAGTAATCGCTGCATAAAGGGCTTTTCATAAAGCATCATTTCAAGAAAAAATGGCCTCCGTATAATTCCTAGCTTGTTTTTGATCTGTTACAAAGGGCTTCTCAAAAATACTCACCACGACTTTTTTTACTGAAAAAATATTTTCCAACGACTACTGGGAAAAAAAATAATCAAGTGTAGGTGTAGCAAGAGATGCCTATTTTTTGGTGGAGTTCATAGCCAAAGTGAAAATTTTCCGGTGCGACGGATGCCATCAGTGGCACCACGTAGCTGCACGTACCAATACGCAGAGATTTCTGCCTCTTGTGTTGAGACAAGTCTTTGCTGCTACTGTCCTAGTTGAAAATGCAGAAGGAACAAAATTGTTTGTTTCTTCAATATTGCATGAACTTATGTTACATAGTTCCATATGATATGCAAATATGAAACTGATTTTAAACAACTGATGCAGAAGAAAACATATTTCCTGCTACATAAACCAGAAGGACACGGTGGAAAAAGGATGCCTTAGCTTTTCACTTTTTAGAAAAATAAAGCCAAAAAACCAAGAGCTGGATATCTGAAGTTCCAAATGAGATCCTGAATGAGAGCATGAAGGAAGGCCATTCGTATCACAAAGAAATAATTTTACCTTTGGAAAAGGTTTTGGAAATATTCCCGTTGTGGTCCTGACTATAGGTTTTCATTGGACTGAGGGCATCGTTTTCCTCTGGGCACAGATAAACTTCAATGGGTCCTTGAGTACTAGATAAATGTATCAATGCACTCTGCTAACGAAACAAACACGGGTAAGGTGTTACACCAACGAACACAACAGAATATCGACAGTATGGAGTAAATTCTTACTGGGGTGTGAGTGTTTGAATACATTTTTTACTAATGAAGAGAACCTGAAATCTCCCCCTGCCCCGTGTATTTTTTTGGAAGATGCGAAAGGCTTGGCTGATGCATCTCATAGCCTGGAAGAGAACATAAAAGCTGTTCCCACTGCCTATAGCGCACAAATCTCAAAAGGCCAACATTCTGTGTGTTCTATCATAACCAGGGAGGTATGAAGGATTGAACTCCTAGCAGTTTCTTACAACCATGACAACCTGGAGCATTCTGGTGGAAAGGAACTATGGGGATGCAAGTCATGGGTTTTATTGTTATTCATAACAATATTATTGGACTCATTTGTGTAACTGTTTCTGCTTAAAAGAATGCCAAAACATCTTCTCAGTCACACAACAAAACCTTCAACACCAATTCACACTGAACTCAAATGGCTGTATCTAAGTTCACCTGTGTATCAGGGAAGTCTGTCAAAACAGCAAGAACAACCCCATGGCATTTTCTTCACCCAAACTTGTTTATATAAGTCCTTCTGTCCCCTCAAGGCAGCAACTCTAATTTTGATGATGTTTCCGAGTAACAGGAGATCCGAAGTTGTCTCCAGAAATTACCTTTTCTTAACCTTCACGTATTGACGCAGTACAACAAAATTTCCATACAGATGGAAAATCTGCAAAGTTGCCCCAAGTTTTATGACGGAAAATCATAAATGCTTCCAGTTAAGAATAAACCCACTCCAGCTGTATTGCATGAATAGTTTTTAAAACTATGAACACAGGCATTATATCCCTCTTTGCAGACTTGTTCCAAATGCATTTTATTGTGCCCTTTGACAAAAGGTTCCTCATATTATTTGTGTTCTGACAGTTATGTAGCATAATAGTCAGCATTTACGAATACAGAGAACAAAAACTGAACAGGGATACCCCAGGGCAGAGAAAGCAGTTAAAGAGTACTTAGGGCAATGCTAAAGATAATTAGAAAAAAGGAGATGGGAAGAGCAGGAGTTGGAGAAGGTACTGCTGAGCGACTGAGGTATGCAAGAAAAGGACACTGAGATGTAACTGCAAATGAGAGAAAGAAATAGGACTTCTACTGCCTGAAGCTGAACGTTAAATCTGTAAGTTGGGCATAGAGGATAAGGGAGGTCTAGGCGCTAGCTTTAATGATGGTGTGCATCTCTCTCTACCCGCCTGATTTCACTGGATAAAAAAAAATAAGAATAAATTAAAGCATAACGCCTAGCGGAAACAAACAGGAGAGCAGGCAGTGATAACAGTATATATTTATGGGTACTGATAAAAGATATTCCTTTCTCACTGCAGAAAAAGTGATTTATTCTTCCAAACCCTGCACCTAAGGACAAAAGTGTGTGTGTGGGGGGAAACAGGGATGCAAAGCATAATGGGGCTAAGGAAGTGAAGAGTAATCTTTGCAAAAGGAATGACAGAGCATCTGGAGTCTGTTCCTGCCTGCCCGGGAGCAGGTGGCCCTGGGCTCAGTGGAATCAGCCCAAGAGCAGGAATGAGGGAATAACGTAGAGGTATGAACACAGCACGGAGGTTCCTGAGGTCTGGCCCTATGCCTAATTGCTCCTTGAGAGAAGAAATTGGGTACATTGCTGAATCTCTAAAGCAGCGGCTCGTGCAAATTATTTACGTTTGCCCAACATACTTGGGTCTGTCGTAACAACTGAGAATTGTAAAACAGCTCACTTTTGCCACTGAGAAATAAAATCCCAGGAGCAGCTGAACCATGTGGTTCATAAACCGTAAGAGGAATGACAAAAAAGTAAAGCTGCTCCCCGAGGAGATCTTCAAAGAAAAGCCACCTGTAGCACTTGTCCCTGCAACTGTAACATCAGGTAAGGGAAGGGAGAAGCAGCTAAGTTACCCTAGACATCTTACCTGGGATACAGAAAAGAAACAAAACGAGGATGAAAGAACAAGAGCCAGACATCTCATATACAAAAGCTGGCACTCAGAGAGAGACTGTGGCTTGAGTAGCAAGGGGCAACAGAAGAGGGATGCAGATGAGCACAGACAGCTTCAGAAATAAAAGTACTTATTATAAAATAGGAAGAGAAAAGCCCCATCCCCTATGGACTTCGTGATAGTAAACAAAAAGTGCATTAGCAGAACGCACCAAGTTTTACACAGGAAGTCGGTGTCAATGAAACAAAGATGATGATGGAAGGAGGAAGGGCAAGAATAGATTTTTTGAGTAAAACACAAGTTTCTACAATAACTGTGAAAAGAAAATCCTACATGAAAACATGTCCCAATAAATTAGGATATCAGTAACGTGAGTCATCAAGACGCTTAAGGCATTGAGCTACCCATGAACTTCATAACTAAAACTACATAAAGCTAAAAAAAAATAAAAAGAGCTCAATCTCTTAAGAGATTTTACATGGTTACAAATACGAAATTTCAGCTGTCAAGGAAGAGCTCTTCTTTACATAAAGTAGGACAAAAGAGAATAATCTGTAAATAGTGTGGGTTACTCTGAAGGAAAGCTGGAATTGAGAGAAAAGAAACAAATAACGATTGCTTTGTGTAAAATGATTTTTAAAGATTCCCCCTTTCTTTTAAAAAAAAACAAAACCAAACCTCCAAAGTCTGTAAAACAGATGAATGTAGGACTGTATGCCAATATAATCCAGCTTGGGCATCAGTTACTACAGTAAGACTCACAACACATTTGCTCCATCTATAGAAATACAACAGTGTGTAACTTGGCAGGAAAAGCCAGTTCTCCTTACCTCCACCGGGTCAGGCACTTCAAGTCTTGTTTCTGGAGGAGCTTTCACAACTATAACAGTTTGGTCTTTAAGGCCACTAATTTTTCGGATATCTTGATACGTGACATAAGCTAATGTAATCACTGTTAAGGAATTTTCCAACCCAGCTTATAATATATTCAGACTATTAGAAGAGGTAGAATTCTTTCAATTATTTTTCCATTTTCTCACGGCTCCATTGTTCTTCGGCCAAAGTTTTCTATTGTCTACACGGGTTGTGATTGCAGTGAAACTCCCTGAGAATCTCCCTTTTTATCGAGCAGCTGGGGCCACCACCAAGTGACAAAAGGGATTTCTCTGTGCTGAGTCCTTCTCTCTCTTCTCCTTTACACATGTAAAGCTACATGAGCTAAAGCTCAACAACCCGCAATTGCACGCAGACTGCACGAAGCAAAATTTTTTTTACACACTTGCTATGAAAACGCAGAAAACTGGAAATCACAGAAAAAAATGTAAAGGAATTTAGAGGTGCATGTTATAAAAGCACATACACAGTATATTTTTGAAGTAATCAATAAAATAATAATTTCAATTTTCATTTGGAGTTTTGAAAAACATTTATATATTCATTTATTTATTCATTTCTATTTTCAGAAATTATTTCAAAAAGCTGCTTACACAGCTACTTTAAACAACTTGACAGCGTAGAAAGTTGATTTTTGTATAAGCAGGGAACGAATATGAATATTTTGCTGGTCAACACGAAGCTGTCCAAATCAACGTGAGCATTTTGGTGGGTTATCGCATGGTGGTGCCTCATGTACTGACCTGTCTGACTGAGGTGTCACAGAGCTTTTGGTCGCAAACTGTGAAACAGCCATGATCACATGCAAGCACTTCCAGCCCTCTAGTTTTTTCATCCGTGAAGTGTCTAGCATATTTATGCCACAGAAATAAAGAGCCTAATTTATTATTATACTTTTTTGGGGATGTGTGTGTGTGTAAATGTGAATAATTTAGATAAATGGCTACTGTCACCGTACAGTAAGACAAACTGCCCAAGGTCGAAACGCCAAGACGTTTCACATCTGACTTGGACCAAATGCCAAGTAACAGGTCAGGGGGCAAAGCGACAGGTCAGCTTTCAGGCAAATGGCTTTCATCAAGTCACAGGCGACAGGACTAGAGGAAATGGCCTCAAGTTACGCCAGGGGAGGTTCAGGCTGGATATTAGGAAAAATATTTTCACCGAAAGGGTTATCAGACATTGGAATGGGCTGCCCAGGGAGGTGGTTGAGGCACCATCCCTGGAAGTGTTCAAAAGACAGGTTGATGTGGTGCTGGGAGATATGGTTTAGTGACGGTGTTTCTTTTTGTTTGTTGTGTGGGTGTTTATTTTTGTCACAATTAGGTTGACGGTTGGACCCGATGATCTTTAAGGTCCTTTCCAACCTAGAAGATTCTGCGATCAGGGCTTTTACCGCTCCTTTAGAAAGGTTTAGTAAGGCTTGCAAAGGCAGAGTACAAATTACAGCAACGGTGGCTGTCACGATATGAACAAAGGAAAGGACTGCATGGCTTTCAACAAGAATCATCCTTGCTGTAGCTAAAAGCTCCCCATGCTAATGCCAGGCATATCCCAAAACATTCGAGGTAGCGATGAGTTACCCTCCAACTCTATGTATAAAGGAGATGAGGAAGCACACTGCTGGGACACAAACAGCGTTTTGGCACTACCTAACCATGAGGAAAAAGAAAAACATTTTCAAAAGCAGCAACTTCACCTTCGGAGATTAAGCAAAGGAAGAGGCTTCTCAGCTCTGTGAGCGTTGGGTAGGTCACCTCATGTCACACTTTGGCGAGGTGAGCAAAAGACCACACCGGGATGCTCTCGGATTCATCCCCAGGTTTCACGCTTCCACATTCCTTCCTCAATAACGGCTACTATTATCAGTAACTTAAGAGTCACAGGAGGATTTGGGGAATACACTCTCCTAAATCCAAAAGCATGAGGCCAACGTGCTGCTAATGCTGCTCTGTCCTCGACCACCCCCAGGGCAGGGAACTCTACCACAGCAAACAGCACTAGAAATATAGAGAATTTTAATGCTCGGCTTTGTTTTGCTTAAATCCCTTCGTGGATCAAGGCAGTGCTGACCCTACTCCCTATGCCACTCGATGGTCTTGCTTTCGTACGCGTTGAGATGCAAGCACAGTCAAAAGACAGTATTTACATAGCTCGCATTACATTTCACTGACTCTCCTGTAGCTATTTCCTACCCTTCAAAACATAAGATCAAGTCCACCTTATTAGATCCTCTTTACAAACTACTATTAGAAGTAATAAAACACTTTTATTTCACATCAGGATTTAATAAATGCTCTCTTTCTGTTGCTCATAGGTGGGAAATCTAGTGAAAATAAGAATTTGTTACTTAAAAGGGGTATTTGCAGTCAAAATACCAGAAGTCATATGAACCTTAAACAAATGAGCTCTGCTATTACATCAAATAATGAAGCCTAAAATAGACATTTTGAGAGCTCATAAAACCTTTATCTATGATATTTTATTATAGATTCTCTAATAAGAGGAATCTAAAAATTCGTTGCAAGTTTCAGACTAAACTTGGCTCCCAAGTTTATTTTCCTCTGTGTCTGTTATGTATACACGTCAGTTTAATGCAAAAAAAAAAAAATAAAATTAAGTAATGAGTACACACACACACAAGTCTTTGTTACCTTAGCAAGTACTTTGTCTAGTGCCTTCCTAATTACTGCACACATAAAAATGGGGTTTGCCATGGACTCAAGAGTCAGAAAAGCACAGGGTTTTGATGTTGTCACTCATGAATCAGCTAAATTTTTGGTTTTACTGTATGTGAACATGAATGTAAATGGGCTCCTTCATACCTTTTTCTCTTTTTTTTTTTTTTTTTTTGACATTCCAGAAACATTACAGGTGCAAATGGCTTAAATAACTTTTATATAGAACTACATTAAAACCCGTTATCCAACTTCTGGAAATGTCTGATGCTTTGTATCACATTACTCACAGGAATCCTCTTAGCACTAGAGGAGCACGGCAAGAAGACGACCGACCACTTTTGAGGTTTTGGCAAAAAGGATATCTCTGATTCTCTGAGTCCTCTGTTAGCAGCTTGAGGTCCAGGGTGCAGCTTTGGATTAGCTCATCCAGTTTCTTCTCTTCCTGAGTCAGTTCGGTCACCTCCTTCGTGAGGCCCTGACGCTGTGCCAGCATGCCACCGTCCTCCGACAGGCTGCAGCCCCTGCGGATACAAAGGAGGAAGACAACCTTTTGGCATTTGTAAAACATGACCCCGCGCTACGGGAAAGGGAAGGGGCAGGGTTTCACGCCCCAGACCAAGTCCCTCGCCCCCCTTTCTCCCTACACCTGCCCGTAGCGAGTCAACGTAAATGACGCTTTCCAGAAAAAGCATCTTTTTCTCATGACAATGTGTTTTGGAACTGCCAGCAAGATGGAAAAGTCGAATATTTCTAAGCGCTTACAAAATCTTGCTTTTAACTCCCCTCTCCTCTAACACCCTGAAAAAGACCAAGGCAGGCAGTAGAGATGTGTACCCAAAAACTTACTCCACTTGCAGAAGCAAATGAGTTAATCCAGTATCCAGACAAAACGCTGGTTTCTAATTTCCCTGACAAATGCTACTTATACACTGAAAACTTGTCTTAACAGAAAAAGAAAGCTTTATTCTGATAGAAGGCCTTTTGGATGACTGCTTGGAGCAAGGTGTTAGAATGGAAGGTGGGAGAAGAAAAACACTGCTGGTCTGTGACAGTGAAATCAGCCAGTAGGAATGGAAAAGGATAATGAATACTCACATCCACTGAATGTTGTTTTTGGATTTTTTCTTAATGAGATGGATGCCTTCCAGTACATTGGTGATATCGTAAATCCTCCTTTTTTGCACCTTGAGGACCTCAGCCGCTCTGTTCAAATCTAAGACCCCATCAGGAGATTGGCTCAGCAACTGAATGAACTTCTTTGTAAGAAGGCCAAGTGATGTATCATACCGAGTCTTTTCTGAAGGAGATTTTGGAGCTTGGAAAGGAAGAAAAAAAACCAAACCCAGATAAATCAATTTTCTCCTTTTGGTTCCGAAAGCAGCATCCAGAAATGAAAGGATACATGTTACAGATATTTCTTTCATTTTTACTAGAGAAATCTCTCGAACCTCTGCATTAAGACACAACTTACCACTGGGTATTTATTTGTATTTCAAGATGTACTTTTCCAAAAGTCACAGGTACATGAGCAAATACATACATTTTTTTAAATGCAAATATTTCCATTAGTCTGACGGATACATATAGCAATATTCTACTTAGGCTTTCACTAGGTGAATTCTTAATAGTATTTTTAGTATCTATTTATCCTGGCAGCAATACCAAAAATTCCCCTATGATGCTCCTTCATCTGGCTGATAGCCAGCTTTCACCAGGGTTTGATTTTCCCCTCTTGTAAGATAAGTGCTTCACACGCAATTAAGCAGGACTTAGGTGTAATTCAGTGGGTGAACACAATGACAGATTCCACCAGCGTCAGACTCTATGGTGTACAGAAAACTCCAGTGAATTAGAGGAGATTGACACAAGATAAAATTTATAATCATCATTTCTCCACAACCAAACAATGCTCAAACCGAGCAAGAGTATCCACTTCTTTTAAATTAGAGGTCAGCAAACAGCTTGGATCTTACTAGACAACTTGCTGTTTTCATGCACAAGTGTAGCAATTATGTACTCCATGATTGAGCTCTTAAGAGTTTAAATACATAGATCACAATAATTTCTAATTCTCAATGTTCAAAGCCTTTGTGTCAAGGGCATCATTAGAAGTCTACTGGGTTGAAAGTTTCCCTGTTAGCAAAACCTTTACTGTACATCTCAAACCTTTCACTTGCTTCAGGTGGGGTCAAACATTATGCAGGATGGATCTTAGGCTGATCTGGTGGTCATTTTCATGTTTTCAAGATTCAGGTCCCACACTTAACTGCAGAAGTCAGTCAAAACTGAAATCCTACCTGAAAGCGAACCTTTAGATTACCCTGAAATATTTTGAAGAATACGATGGCTTTTCGATGAAAATGAAGTCATTGCCTGTTTGCAAAGAGAACCTGCCAAATCTCATTTTTTCGTAGATTCAGGGCTTGACTGCATTGGGACATGGAGGAATATCCACATCAGTAAGCTGTCCTTCTGAATTTAGAGCAGGGTAGTTTTATTGGGTTTTCCTTTGGGTTTTACAAAAGACTAAGAAGATCAGAGTGAGAAGGCTACTTGACCCCCACCTAAAATGGCACGTGCTACTGGTCATACAGCAAGAAGTTCTCTGTACAGCCTTATCAACACTGCAGCAGCATCCTGTGCTCAGAACGGTACTGAACTTCTGCGAGAACACACTCGACAATTTTTTAAAAAAAACCACCTTTGTTTAGCTTAATGAGGTTCAGTTTAATTAAAACAATTGTGGTTGTTTAACTTGTCCGCTTTAAGTTTGTATCTTTGGCTAATTTCATTTTTTCCCCCATCTGTCTCAGTAGAAACAAGACTCAGACTGGTGAGGAGGGACAAGCATCCCTTCACATCTCTTGCCCTCCCATCACTACCACTGCTCACCCAGCCCTTTCCTTTCCCCACTGCCCTCCCTCCACAAGCCAAATTCTGCTGAAAATCCCCCAAAACAAGATGGCAAGGCTACAACCCCCCCAACTCCTGCTGCAAGAAACCTACTGCCCAAGGCAACACACATGTGCAAAAATTAATACTTGCAGCAACTTCGCGGTGGCAGCAATAATCCAGTCATACTGCAGGGAAAGAAGGAACATCGGAGCCCACAAAAAAAGCATTTAGCATGTAACGCTGCTGGGGCACAGCTACCACTCTTTCCAAATCCCTGCCTTGGGGAAGGAGCCCTACAGCCCTGCTATAGCTTTAGGAGGGAAGGAGGAGCCTGGCCTGATTAGCCTTGCCTAATAACTGCGCGCTTGATCCCATCAGAATATCTTGATTCCTCCGTGTCTACCTCTCCTGAGCATCCCCAGCTTCATGTCCTCGGCTGAAGAGGTGGTCTTGGACAGAGGGACAGACCTGGCAGCCAGGAGCCCCTGGCAGCCCCGCACGGAGAGGTGAAGGCTACAAACTTGTTGTGCCTGCCTGGCTGTGAGGTTGAGTACATTGCACGCACACGCAGGTGAGGAGAGTAACAAACACGCTCCTCCAGCAGGATAACGCCGCCTGTTGTACTGGTTTGCTCTGATCTCAAGCTGGTAAAATAAAAAAAACTCCGTGCCACGCAGCGTGTCCCCAGTTTCCTTACTTTTTGGACTGTCTGGACTTCTTGTCGCAGCTCTTCCTTTCCCCTTTGGAGTCTTTAGTCCTTCAGCAAGATACTGGTGGCCACTTTCTCCCAGCTCCAGCCTTCGTTTTGCCTGTTAAAAAAAAAAAACAGACCACCATATATTTCTTTTAATTGATGGCTGTTAAGAAGTGTGTTTCATTTTATCAAACACAATATTGGGGCTACAGGAAAGGCAGACAGCAGTGAACTTTTCACACCAAGGTAGCGGTACAGGTTCATACCCCATATTCACCACAAGGGAATCTGAATATTTACTGGAATCCTAAGGTGGACTTAAATTCATCGCTCTCAAAGGCAAGGTTGATAGGGTTTTTATTTGAAAATTCAGCAATTTTTTTTTAATTTGAAAAGCTGAGTGACAGTTTTATGATCTACTTTTTTTTAGTCTGGAACTTCTTAAGTACACATGAAAGATTTCTACCCCCAATTGAGTTTAAAACATTTCAGTTAAGAAAAGCAAAGAGCATCTCTAAAGCTCACGCACATATGCACCCACACAGCTACATTTCTTTTGAAAAACTCTTTATATCAATATAAATTTGTGCACAGGTAGTATTAGCGCAAGTTACGTTTTTCCTCCACCATTTGAAAGGACAGCTTTGAGAGAACCAGCAACTTCCACTACTATAAAACTTCCATCAATGAAATACAAGACCTGACACCAAGGAGCATGGGACAACTGTTCTCTGCTTCTCGGTAACTTCTGTCCTCATTGAAAGCCCGGGCGCTACATTCATTTCACATTGACTAGCACATTTGCATTAAAGCTGTGTACATAAAGGCAAGGCGGAGCAAAAGTACTGCCAAAAAGATGATGCCTGAAAATCAGCTGTAAATGTTGCATCCAGCTCAAAATAAAGCTGTGCACACTTGCGTAATAAAAATAATGAATGAAACCGTTAAACTATGCAACACAGACAAATTGTAATGAAAACCACCACCAATATGAATTTTGTTCTTAGACAGAAAGACAATCTACTGACTTTGGAAACAATTCTATACCCTACTATACTACTCAAGTTACTGAAATTTAATCTGGGGATGTTTGTTATCCTAACAATAGAAAGAACATTACCTGGGAAGACACAGGAAAAGAAGAAAAAGAAGTTTTACGTCTAATGAAGTTTAGCCAAATAGCTGTTTCCAAAGAATGTTGTTTATTCAATTAGGTTGAATAATTCAGAGTATTGTATTTGCTTGCTCTTCAGACTTGCCCCAAAGGGTTGCATCATGTTCTGCTCCTCAGCGAGCCAAGATAAAATAATACATTCTGCTGTGGAGTTGTAGACAGATATTTCTGTATTTTGGATTTATCTTATGCATTCTACTTTGTGTCTACAAACTACAAAAGGCTCTAAATAAATTAATTTCTTATGCATTTACTTATGGAGGGCTAACTAACATCTTTGTGCCGGGCTCCACTTGCAAACCTCAAGCTTATTAAAAGGCGAGTTGAAGCAAACGAGAAGTTGTAGAAGCCCACGGTGTGAACAGCACGTGCAGAGTGCTCAAGCCACTCTTCTCTATATTTTGTGAAGGGGCGAGGCACTAATTCGTCAGTAACAGAGCAAAACCGAACTGACTGCGTCCTTCTAAGCGATGCAGGCAGCGTGCTCCCAGCAGCCCATCACCAGCAGCTCCTAACAGCACGAAACACCTCTGCTCCCCTCCCTGAGACACCGGCTCCCTAATCCAAGGACAAAGATTTTAAAAAAGGTCAACTGTTAACAAAAGCATCCAGCTAATATGTTTAGCCAACGTAATTGGATTAAATTAAGATTACAGCTATTCCAGAGGGAGAAATACATTTCACACTTTTTTTTTTTTAAGTGGTTCTCCACCCGGAGAGCTTTAAGAGAAAAGGAAGGAGGGGTGAAAAGGGAACAATTCAGGGCGTGGGAAGACTGGGCCAAAGGGATACAATTAAAGATAAAAGAGAATCTCAAAACCAGGTGTGAGGAGGAGGGGAAACGCTAAAGACTTAAAATCCAGAGATTTGCAGCGGCTCTCTCCATCAGAGCAGAGACTCTGGTTTGGACGACACATCAGAGCTTGCTGCCTCAACTTGTCTGCCAGAGACGAACAATGGTATTTTGCCCCTACGTTTGCGGTTAAACACTTGCAACTTTCTCCTGTGAACTTCAAATAATCAGGTTTGGTAGTGAGAGAACACAAACGGCATCCTCTGGCTGCGCGCAGCAGCACAAGCCCGTCCCGGTGTGTCAGGGGACGGTGTTACAAACAACACGCTCTCGGGGGTCTCTCCAGCGTAGTGTACCTACAGGCAGCACAGGGCTATGGACCGGCTTCTGGAAAAAACACCAAACAGCAAGAGAGTGCTACAAAAGAGTTGTTTTGTAGGGCACAAAGCACCCAGTAAACCCGAGATACGGAGCGAAATATTTTAGAAGAGTTTAAAAGAGCTTGGTGAAGTTACGGAGAAGCAGTTTTAGCAAACCCTGAGGAATGTTTCATTTCTGGCCAGATGTTACACGTCACTCAGCAAGTGCTTTCTTCCCCTTCCTGTTCTACAAACTGCTTAACAAGATGCAGGGTTGAAGGGGTATATTCTCTCAATTTCTTCTTCCCTGCCTTACAGACCAAAGATTTTTCTAGTGCCTTTGTCTTCACACTAGAAATCCTGGGTGACTCACAGTTTCTCTCTCCCATCTCCAAAATTATTCATAGTGCTTCCTGATACCAGGCTTCCCTTCAGAAAACTCAAGATCTGTGTTCAGCAATCAGCAGAATCAGTAACCCTTTTAAAAAAAAAATAATCTTGATTTGCATAACATTTCTTCTACAGCCCTATAATCATCATTTGCAGTATTTGTACAAGTTTTTGTATTGTCTTTATTTGCATTATTTGATCCATCACAGCATGCAGGATCTTCTCACACAGCACATTGGACCTGCTAAGTAGGACGCCAAAGGACACCAGCACGAAGCACCCCAACGACAGGGAAAGACAGGAAGCGTAGAGAATAAGAACTTCTCAACAACTTGAAACTTGAGTGCAATAAGTGGAAGTCAGATTCCTCAGGGGGATTGTGAAAGGATCATAAAGCACACAAGGCAGCGAGACAGGCAAAGCCACAGATTGACACATCCAGCAAGAGACATGAAAGTGACAGGAAAACATCCTATTGATCTGAAACAGACACCTGCCTAAACCCTTGGTGAAGGCCTAAAATGTTTGGTATCAACTTTTTTGACTCCATTTTCTCTTTCGATACCATAAGCAACTGCTGATATAGATACAACTATGGATCACAGGATGATATGGGGTTGGCAAGGACCTCTGGAGATCATCTAGTCCAACCCCCTGCTAAAGCAGGTCCACCCAGAGCAGGTTGCACAGGAACACGTCCAGGCGGGTTTGGAATGTCTCCAGAGAAGGAGGCTCCACCACCTCTCTGGGCAGCCTGTTCCAGTGCTCTGCCACCCTCAAAGTGAAGAAGTTCCTCCTCATGTTTAGATGGAACTTCCTATGTTCAAGCTCGTGCCCGTTACCTCTTGTCCTGTCACTGGGCACCACTGGGATCCACTGTTCAGTGCAGACCATTAAAAAACAGGTGGCACCTTGACTCCTATGTAGTTGTGTCCTTTTAGCATCAATCCTCCTTCCAAAAAGAAAAACCCCAAAAACAACCCAGATAGCTACCAAAATTAATATTAGAGGCAAACTCACAAGAATGCCTTCATAAGAACACTTGTGTCTATAGGAAAATAGTTTAAAATCTACTAGGATAAGCTAAGTATTTTCAAGTAGGCAGGACTTGATGAAATTCACCTCACAATACTCGGTCTCAGTGATTAACTTTTCTGAAGAGGTTGGAGGCAGGCATGCTTACAGAAGACTAGAAAAAGAGCAAGTGTAGTTTTCTCATCAATTGAAAAAAGGGCTGGAAAAGGTGCAATCAGGAAATGACAGCCCATCCCTCTTAATGGGCTTTTTTAACCTCACAGCTGCCTGGGTCTAGCAGGTTGCTGCCACTGCCTCTTCTCCTGCATCCTCCCTCCATCCCCGAGCCACCCCTGATGCGGGCAGCGCCTGACCGATGGGTCCTCACCAGACCCCACAGGGAGCTGCCTCAAGGGCTCACCACCAGCAGAACCCCAACCCTCCTCCAAAACACAGCTGAGGAGTTTTCTGCCAGGTTGTCCCTTGCTGGGTAACTTGGCTTCGGAGCAGGAGCAGTGGGACACCCTCCATCCCCCCGTTGGGGCATCAGCTTGGCATTCGAGTGGCTTCGCTTTTGTGTCACACAGCAATCAACTTCAGTTTTTTGGGGAACAAAAGTGGTACCAATAAAAAAAAAAAAAGTGAAGTCAGAGTGTTACCTTGTAAGAGCATAAAAGACAGGCAAGCGCTAAATGTGAGGCAACAGCCAGCACGGGGTTTTGTCAAGATCGCAGGGAGGGAAGTGCCGTGGTGAGGGACGGGACAACCAGCATCAGTTCTTGAAGACTGCACCGGTGTCAAACTAAAGCCTCATTTTCTATCAGGCTTATACTTCTGAGTTTGAGGGAAGAAGCAGCAGTAAAACATCCTCTAATTCTTTCCAATGATAAAGCCATGGAGCGTAACTTTGCCAAACTATGCGCATTTGAAATTTTTCCTGCTAGATGTCTCCCTCAGCTTTATTGCTGCGTGTAAGACAGTTGCACAGTTTGCAAGAGACAGAACTAAGAAAAATTACATTACCTGTTCTACCTTCTGGAAAGCCTTGGGCTGAAATATGCTGCACCCACCATGCTTTAGCAGGCACGTAAAATTTGACAGAAGGATGATCTGAGCCGGGCATGTGCCTTTCTATGCCCTCAAAATACCAAATTGAAAAAGACTTGGAAAAGCACAGCTGGTACATTTTCAATATAAATGCCAAACAGCCAAATTCCATTTCAAACTGCAAGTGGTACAGCTCTTGGGCCTGCCCAGGCCACGCACATGCCATCTCCTAGGAGGTCCCATCCAGGACAAGAGATGTCTAAGTCCCTTGCTCCCCTAGCAGGCGTTCAGGGTATATTGGAGCAGCAGCAGTTGGATTTAAATACAAAAGGACAAAAGCTGAACTCAGAACGAGAGTGAAAGTAAACTGGAACAAAGTCTGCTGAGATGGGGACGGAAGATAAAATAACTGATTCCAAAAAAAAGAAAAAAAAAAAAAGAAGAAAAGAAGGGATGAGGAGTTGGAAAGCAACTCCCATTTAGGGTTGACCGAGCAAGGAAAATAGGAAGATTGGAAATGACCAAGCATAGCAAGGAATAAATTGTGTGTATTAAGTGACAGCTGACGGTGAAGCAAGCAGCAAGCCAGAGAAATGGGTCTTAGCACTCAGCTGTGTCTCCGGTGTCTCCATCAGGGTCTCAGAGCGAGGAATAAGCTGGGCAAGTTAAGCAATGGCAGACGATGAAGTCTGGTGTAGTCTCAAGAAGATATTACAATTGCTAGGGGCAGATAAAATGGCAGCTTTTCTGTATGCCACCACGGTGCTGATATTACTGGGGAGGGGATGCAAGCCTGTGCAGGGAGCACAGATAAATTCTGACCACAGCGAGGAAGCCGCAGCGCAGACGCTTTAACAATCCCCACGCACTTTCCACAGGCTTTCCTCCACGTTTTCAAAATTAAGCAGCCGCTTAGAAATAAAATTTGTAAGGCTCGGGTCTGAGGCATGAACTCTAGAAAGCCATTCTGGAGGTCAGGAGCTGCAGAGAAGAAAGCAAACGCCTTACATGAAAGGGTAAATTAAGCCAGAGCTTGATGAGGGAGGAATACAAGAGAAGCAAAGAAGAAAAAAAAGACACCTTGGGGTGAATGCACAGAAATATTCATATGCTAGGGAAATTTCACCATTAAACGAGGAGATACAGGCTGTGCCTTTTGAATGTGCTCAAATGAACGAACTCTGGTATGTGGAGAGCCCCGAGTGCCTGCCAGAGGGCTGTACCCAGCTGAGGGCACGGTAAACACTCCAGCCAACACCAGGAGAGACCGAAAAACAGGGAGAGGAGCAGAGGGGAAAGCAGAGGAGCTCCCAGAAGGGAGGGGGCTGAGCTCTGCAGGTCAGCTCCCAAGTGAGGGAACAGCTGAGGTCAGCAAAAAGATGCAAGAGGACTATCAGAGTTGCTACTTTCGGACTCCTAGTGACAACTTCTCCTTTTGTACCTGTTTCTGTTGAGCAATAAGGAGATAAATTTGCAATGCAAACTCCTGGAAGGGAGAGAGATTTCAGTTTTCCATGAAGGATGATTTACCCCAGTGTCTACACACAGGTAGCAGTCATTAGTACCATACTACCCTTCGTTTTAAGTAGTTAATTCTGACAGCATAAAACCATACAAAGAGGGTTTAAGAAATTAATAGGAAGATAAAGAAATAGCTGGGAATTAAACTACTTGCATGTAAAAGACAATAAACTAAGTATGTTCTTAAAAGGGTAGGGATTCTAAAAGCCCTCTCAACTCTTCCCAAAAATATTACCTCTCTGTCAAAAGTATGCATTCCCCTACACAGAGGAACAAGTCCAGGAATAGCACTTTAATGAAAACATGACCTTAAAACTAAGTTTTACATGTCACTCATTCATTAAACTGAGGTAGAATCACATAAGAGATACACAAAGAATAGTGCCTTGAAAATTGAATATATTGTAAAACCAACAAAAAGAAGAACAGGAGTCTGAAATAACGCTACCTATTAGTCAAGATTACTAGTTGAGTGACAAGCAGCTGGTATTTAAAGTAACATTTAAAGAAGCATTTTAAAGCAAATGAAAACACAGCTTACAGAAATCATCCTGATCAACCTACTCCAACACAAAAGCCCCAAATTTTCTTCTCAGAAAATGGTAACTGTAGTAAAAAGGGGACAAGAAATCCTTTACACTATACCAATTTGTGTTTCCTAAACTATCAGCTTATTTTTCAGCTTATCAGGCACCAGCTTATTATAGTTTTGATTGAGGGAAATTCTTCTCCAGCTCCTATATTGAAACTATTCCTTCAGCTACAAATTGCTTGCTTTTAATGTAGATGAATATTAAAAGAAAATCCCCTTTGTATGTCTCAATCGGGCTTATCATTCAATAAGAGGCACCTTACAATTATCAAATTAAACTATGTTCTGGTCATCTGCAGCCCCTCCTCATTAGGCATTTGACCCTGAGAGATGAAGGTTGATAGTGTTAACTCCAGTGAAGTTTCTTTCAAGCCTTAATTGTACCATCCTATTCCCATCGATTTTCCATTTTCATGATTCCCCCAGAAGTATCAGGAGCATCAAGGAAGCCACAAACTCTAAGTTCTTAAGTATCAAACCATAAGACTTCTATTTAGCTAAAAACAGTAAAAATGTGGGGAGCTGAGTTTCAGCAGCAGATTCTTGCTTGAAAGGAGGACCCAAGCCAGAGCGATGGCTTTCCCTTCTCAGGTTGAATATGGAGGAAGAAGCAACGCAAGTGTCACGAGTGCCTCCCAGTCATTACTCACACAATGCCATTTTTAACACCCACTGAAGGGAATACATTAGCTTCCCGACACGCTCAGTTTGAGCATGGAGGGCTCGTTCCCATGTCAGCAGCGCCAGGCATCGATGCCCAACTGTTCACACTTCCCTTGTCTCCATCCCGTCTGAACGGAAGGATGTTTTCCACCACTTTTCAATGAAATGCAATGACCTGAACCAAACAAGCAGCAAAACACAGCAATGAAAAATGGTGGTTTCTTCCTGGATATCTTTACTGAAAAAGAATTATAATCTCAAGGTACTAATTCCCTTTTCATTTGCGTCCTGATACCTCGTGGGGAGCTGACCTGCCAGAAGGGCAGAGCATCTCACAGTCACCACCCCTAAGGTAACTCAGAGGTAAGCTGACAGACCATTTGATGTTATTACATTTTCTGCTCATCGGTCTATCTGGATGCCATGGGATCAGCCTACGCCCTGTCAAGCTTGGACTCATGCAGCTCACCTTGTTCTCCTACGCTGGGGTAGGTTGCTGCACCTGGGGAGCAATAACCCCCTGCACCAGTATAGGTTGGAGGCTGACCTGCTGGAGAGAACCTCTGAGGAGAAAGACCTGGGAGTTCTTGTGGACAACAGGATGACCATGAGCCAGCAATGTACCATTGTGGCCAAGAAGGCAAATGGCATCCTAGGGTGCATCAAGAAGAGTGTGGCCAGCAGGTCGAGAGAGGCCATCCTGTCCCTCTACTCTGCCCTGGTGAGGCCCCATCTGGAGCACTGTGTCCAGTTCTGGGCTCCCCAGTTCAAGAAGGACAGGACACTGCTGGAGAGGGTACAGCAACGGGCCACAAAGGTGATTAAGGGCCTGGACCATCTCTCCTATGAGGAGAGGCTGAGGGACTTGGGTCTTTTTAGTCTTGAGAAGAGAAGACTTAGGGGAGGTCTGATCAATGCATACCAGGAGGACGGGGCTGGTTTTTTTTCAGTGCTGCCCAGTGACAGGACAAGAGGAAATGGGCACAAACTTGAGTATAAGAAGTTCCACCTAAACATGAGGAGGAACTTCTTTACTGTGAGAGTGGTAGAGCACTGGAAGAGGCTGCCCAGAGAGGTGGTGGAGTCTCCTTCTCTGGAGACATTCAAAACCTGCCTGGACGTGTTCCTGTGCAACGTGCTGTAGGTAGACCCGCTCCGGCGGGGGAGCTGGACTAGATGATCTCCAGAGGTCCCTTCCAACCCCATATGATTCTATGATTTCCTTTGTACTAGAAGGGGAAGGACATTACAACGGTTGTGCAAGAAATAAACCAAAGCATAAGCCACGTTTCAGGCCTCAAACCAACCGAATTACACCTATGTTACGTAGGAAATGAATCATCTGAGATCTTTCTATTGTCATTTTTTTTTCTGCCAGATATAAAACAAATATGAAAGCAATGGCTTTCCACTATACTAAGCCTGACAGCTCCAGTTGCCACTTCATGTTGAAATAGGAAAAGTTATTTTCAGGAAACTGCACCCAGTTTTCATCTCAACTGCTGAACTGCCCCAGGTGAGGAGCCTCTGAGCAGTCCTGGAGAAACCTCCCTGCAGCAGCTCCTCTCCCATCCCAATGGCTGCTGGAGACTGAGCTGCACCTGCCTGGTTGAGGTGGAAGCTCTGGAGGACAAAACTTCCAGAAAAACCTACTGACAGAGAGCCAAGACTCGCAGCAGGAGCACAAGACAAACCAACCAAGCATCTGAGGAGGGGGGAAATCCTGACTGTGGGGTTTTTGGGGTGGCTGGGTGGAGCAGGACAGTCTCCCTCCCCAGTGAGCATAACCAAGGCCACAGTGGCAAGGCTAGCCCTGCCACCAACAAGCTGTAAGGCCAACCTGGGTCTTGCAAATTGGTGCCAAAGCTACCCGTCCCGTTCCCAAAGACACCGCTCCAGTGAGGCTGCTGCCCCCAGAGCAAAGCTCGGGGGTTTTCAGTTGCAGTTCGCGTCAGTAATTTCTCACCACAGACATCCTTTGAAGAAAAACAAGACTGTCACAAAACGGGCCTGACGCTGAACTTTCAAACCGACGGCCGGCGGGTGGTGGCGGCGGGGGGGAACGTGACAACAGACTGGCCGCGTAAGAGACTTCTGGGTGCAATTTCTTTGTATTGCATACACATGTAATAATTATACTGACGCAGGTCCACTTTTAACCTTACCCATGGAGATCAAAGTACGCCAAATAAGAAAGCGATAGTTCAAATCCGCGCGGTGTGTGATAGGGCACCACCTCATCGTGCTCTCTGCGTCTCAGCTCCACAGGAGACATTCAGCCTCCTGACTGGGGAGGCTAAAACCCAACTGGAACAAGTGAGATAAAACTCCCGTACCATTATAAGGTTGGCCCCAAAGAAAAACCCATCGCAAGCAGCCAGTCTCAAAATACATCCTAGAGATTATTTTGTATTTAAGGACTATTTTTAAAAGTGCTCTTTGGGAAGTCATTAACTGCAAAATAAGATTGTGATTGGGTTAGTTCCACTGAGGGGCTTCCACTCTGCATGTAGAAATTAGCACAGCTACTTAAAAAAAGAAAAAATTTCAAAACACTGTCAGTTGTCTGCCAAATTGTCTACTAAACAAACAAGCCCTGGGAGGGGGGAGGAAGGACATTAAGGGAACTGGAGAATAGGATAGGACGAACTTCCTTGGAGGAAATTCCAGTAAATGCCATAAAGTAGCAGATACACAGGTTAAATATTAAAGTAATAGTACACTGGGCATATATATCAACACAAGAATCAGGAAGAGAGTGATTCCTTCCTTACAGAACATGTAGAATGTAGTCTTAAAACTCCCTAGGAAGATGGAATTAATAGGATTTGATACCTATGAAGTGAAAAGGGAGGAGAAGAAGCAGTCACAAAATGACGCCGGTGCTATCTCAGTGTAGGTGCAGGGTAACGATGCAAGATGGGGCTTGCATCACAAAGTTCACTCATTAAATTGCCAGCCTAAGCCACAGCATCTCAAGCTTTGTTTTCCTTGGATACAGGACACCTACAAGAAAGGATGGCATCTGTGGAATTACACCGATGAAGTTTCTGGAGTGCAAGGTTTCTTGTCTGCACAGGTCTATGGTTGAAGATTTTCCACCCTGGCACCCCAAACCTCGCTACACTCCACGCAAAATGTCCATACTGAGTTACACTAGTGCAGTGCTAATGGACTGCATGGCTTTACTTACTGACAGGTGATTCATAGGGAACCAACTAATTTGAACATTCTTTCAAAAATTAATGACAAAGAGGATTCATATGCAAACACTTCAGAAACTACAGTAGAAAGCTACAAACTAGAAGGAATTAAGTTTTAAATACTCAGGTGCACCTGAGTTTTAGTGCTGGGTATTCATGCCCTCAAAGGAGGAGAATCCCATCTTTAAAAAAAGTTGACAGCCATCCAGATGTTGTATTTTTAATTCACTGCCTGAGGCAAGATGGTTCTTAAATCGAACTACTTGTTCAATTAATGTAATTAGTTATAAGAAGTCAGATTTAAAGTAGTAAAATCTTTAATTTTGAAGTACTTCCCTAACCTAGTTCCAAACAAGTATAAAAACATACAGCTGAATTTCCCAAAAGTAATAAATGTACTTTGAATCCATTCAGGGTGATAAAAATATTATATAGCTTCCAAAGAACATCGTGCAAGTTGACAGAAAACTTTCAGGAGACAACCAGACCCAGATGAGATGCAGTGATTTGCACTCACAGAGCCAGATGATAAGAAATAGGGTCCTAAGCTTTTGCTGTAATACAGGATAGTTCTGTACATTGTGTAAACTGTGGGGGTTTTAGTTCACTTCAAGGAAGTCACAACATTGTCCAAGCAGATTAACCCTGAGAAGTTGTTTCTGCACCTACAATATCTATAATGCTGACTTTGCATGGAGAGACTGATTTATTATTTGCAAAAAGCTAATAAGGCATAGTTTTGAAAACGTGATTACTAGTATCACATAAAAAAAAGAAATAAATCCTTAAGTAACCTTGAAGAAGTTAACACAATAACCTCCTCCACATACCAGACCTCAGAGTAAGAAAAATAAATAGCAAGTGCCCAAGAAACAGGAAACACAGTTTATGTATCCCAAAGCAACTATTCCTAGCAGCAGTCAGAAAGGAGGCTCCAAATCAGCAGAAAGTCAAAGAGATAGATAAAAGCATGTAAGAAGAGACCGAGGGAGAGAATCACAGATAGCAGGGTCCCAGAGACCCCAGTTGTGGCTGCCAGCCCCTTTCATCCTAGATCAGGAGCAGGTGCTGCCGTCAGAGGTTTCTCCACAGCAACACTTTGAGTACACACTGAACTTGGTTTTCACCCAGCCTGGGTTACTAAACTCTAGGAACTGATGATTTCCTCCCTCCTCATGTCAAGGTGGGCAGCTGTTGCATATACTCTTATTTCAGCAATGGGTTTGGCAGCAGACAGCTTACGTGGCTGAAACGACACGAAGATAGCCAGGTTCTTAATGTTTTAAAAATCTCTGTAACATCACAAAGAACAACTAATCCACCGAGCTTTCGCTGTGATGCACATCGAAGCTTGGCAGTATTTTTATCACTCCATCGGCCACACCAAGGAGCAGAACAACCGGGTAGTGCCGGCAAAATGAAGATAAATTATCTGGTTCAAAAGACAAAATTTACTATTCCCAGTGACAGAAAGGGAACGAAAACAAGACAAGAAGACAATCGACAGTTCGTGAAAAAAGCAAACGAGCCTTGGTAGATTAAATCACTTTCTTTTTCACATCTGGGTAAACTCTATCATGCCACGGACAGGGCAATCTAAAAAGCTGATGTGATAGCCTAATTTACAAGACAACATCCAAAACAGGTGGGTCATCACAGAGAATAAATTCCTAGGGGAAAAGAAGAGAAAGTTGCTGTTTTGGCTCTAGCGAAGCAGAACATCTCAGGTCACAGAGTCAACCAAGGACTTGACTCTAGGTCAAAATTGGCCCACACCAGACACAATCCATCCATTCGACTTTGTCTTCTTTACTATGTATTCCCTAAACTAAATACCTTGAGATCACTTCTCCAGAAAAAACATATACTATCTGTAAGCCTAAAATTTTAAAATTAAATGAATTGATATTTTGTTATCTAACCTGGCCTTTGATCAAAGAAAAGAATCCAACTCTCTCATATGACCTCCTACATATCAGAGAACACTACCTTTCCCCTAGTTACAACGCAGTTAGTAACATTAAACTGTCTTGTAGCCAAGGACAGGAAAGATAGCCATGCAATTGCAGAATCTCTGTTATGAGAAAGTTAAACGAGCAAGCACCTGTCAAGAAGGACCATAAATATGGTTGCTGCCACCAGAAAGCAGGCAGATGGACTTAACGACCTCAAAGTTGTTCACAGCCGAAATTACAGAGCACAACTCTGCAGAGAAACTGCGCAGCAAAACATTCATTCTGTCTAAACTTGGAGGTATCAACTCATTATTTTCCCCTCACTTCAGGAAAAAAAAAGGTCTAGTTTCCACTTTGAGTTTGCATTGTTTCAGCTTTCAGTAGTAAGTACTTGACATGCTCCGGTTCGACAATCTAAGTAGTCTTTTAATGCCAGAAGCATCCCACAGACTGGCTGAGGTAGAAAAGGACCTCTGGAAATCATCTAGTCAACGCCCCACTGCTCAAAGCAGGAGCTACAAGAACAGGATGCTCAGTGCTGTGTCCAGTTGGGTTTTGAATATCTCCAGTGATGCAGACTTCACAACCTAAGAGCCCTGTTCCAGCGTTTGATCATCCTCACTGTGAAATCTTCTGTTTAAATGGAATTTCTTGCATTTCAATTTCTGCCCACCACCCTTTTTCCTGTCAGTAGCCAGAAAAGAGAAGACCCTGGCTCCGTCTTCTTCACTTCTTCCCATCAGGTGTCTATACACCTTCTGTCTTCCAGGCTGAACAGTCCAAGATCAGCCTTTCCTTGTGTATCAGATGCTCCAAGGCCTTAATATCTCCTGAGAAGGAGACTCCACAACCTCTCTATGCAGCCTGCTCCAGTGCTCTGTCACCCTTAGAGTAAATAAAGTTTTTCCTCAGTTGAGACAGAACTTCCTGTGTTCCAGCTTGTGTTAGTTGCTCTCCATGTGTGTCTCACCAGGGCTGAACAGAGCGGAAAGATCATCTCCCTCAACTTGCTCGTAATGCAATGCCTAGTGCAGCCCAGCATGTCATCAGTGGTCTTTGCCATAATGATACATCGCTGGTCCGCGGGGACCTCCAGGGCTTTTTTCTGCAGAGCTGCTTTCCAGCAGGTCTATCCCAGCCCACCCTGGTGCCTGGTGTTACTCTTCCCCAGAGGCAGGACTTTGCATTTCCCTTTGCTGAACTTCATGATGCTCCTGTCAGCCCGTCTCAAGGCCCCTCTGGATGGCAGCACAACCATCAGCTACGTCAACCCCCCTTTCCCCATACTGTATCTTGTGTATCAGTCAAGTCATCCCTTAATACTAATTTCATAAATGGAATATTGCACTGTAGTGCAGTACAGTGCCATACAACAAAAAGTTGCACTGTAGGGCATTTCCTTCAGACCTCAAATGATTTTTGCTGCCCTATTTAACATCATCTTCCCCTTTCAACATTTCCCCTTTACGAGCACTAGCACTGAATCGTGTATGTTATTTCAAGTATCAGCTGCACCAAGCCTGTTCAGTGAGGCAAAAGTTTCCCCCTCTCCTGTTTCTTTTTTTGGTCCATGCCAGGATGCAAGCCTCAGTGCCACAGCCCCTGGGCATCGCGCTGGAAGCCGGTGTGCAGTTCCTTGTCCACTACAGCCTTCTCCAAAGTGCTGCTTTCCAGGATACAGGCCCTCTTTCATAAGGCAGAGCTTGCATTCCCTGTTCTCTGGCATACAACTTTGCCTTTGGCTGTATTAAAGACGCGGTTGTGTTTGAATGTGCCTGCAGAGCAAGTTGTGAGAGCTCCATTATCACTTACTATTCTGCTAGCAATTACTATCAGTAACAGTTTTTTTGTTTACTTCTGGGACAACGATGAAAGCCCGCCGTAGTATTGGGAACAGTGCAAATAGTCACTGGAATCAATCAAAAGGACCCTTTTCCCGATCTGTCACTTAGCCAATTTTTAATCCAATGCCATGCTGATGGTTATTTTTTTTTTTAAATGAAAATGCTTTCTAATATTAAACATCCTTTCTGCCAGCCTCATTTCACAGGTCAGACAGCTACACCTTCGTTATCTTTTAGCTTTTGGTTGGTGGGGCGGAAAGTCAGGAGAAGAAGGGTGAAGGTAGGAACAGCTGGCTGTTGGATACTGCTGGTAAACATTTTAGGAAACACCGCAGGCACTTCTTGCAGTGCTGTGTTCAGAATGCCATCCTTATAATCGCACGCTACTTAAAGCCTCCAGAAAAGTCTATTTCAAGACTGTTGGACATCCCAAGCCTTATGGAAGTTTTATGGATGTCAGAATGAGACTGGAAGAGCAGAAAAGTAGCCCAGAGGTAAAGGACAATACCTAGGATGAAGGCAGAAACTCAGATGCCTATTCATGAGCTTTAATTTCTATCCATTGCAGCCTGAAATTCAGAGAAAGCCTATTTGGCTTCCTGAACTGCTGCCTTCTCCCTCCTTCCCTTTCTGCTACCTGCCTTGCAGTTATTAGAACTATCTTGTAGACAATGGACAGCTAAATGGGATTTTCCAGAAGCCTGGAGAAGTCTTCCAGTGGAATTTAGCACTAAAATATCACCTATTAAAGGCTGCACTAAAAATTCCTTTCTTTAAATAGATTTCTTCTCTCTTCAAAGTTATCTTCTCAATTCAGGCTCATGGGCTCTTCCACAAATGTACGTTCATCTGTTCAGAAGATAAATGACCATATGATTTAATTGTGCCTTCTTCACAAAAACCATGACTTTCTTATGATCAGTACACCTTGATCCTTTTCTTTTTCAAATGCAGTCCCACTTAATGAGTCATCATTCCCTCCTCTCACACACGCTTTTCAGTCTCTCCTTTTCTCCCTTTTCCTCTTGTTTTAGTAAAAGCTGTAGGTAGGGCAAACTAAAATAGCAAGTTTCACAACTGGACATGAGACATCCTTAAATTTAGATCAAGTGAACCCTTTCAAAGTACACAGGATCTTTCCATCCAGACAGATTTATAAAAGCTACATATAATTAGGGAAAGGAATAGGATCAAAAATAGCGTCTGTATGATGGCCTTTCTCAACAGTATGTGGATAGGAAGAAGAGCAGCCTTATTCTCTTAGCAGCAGGAGGAAGGGTAAGACAACTCAGGGCAGCCATGGGAAGCCTCCACCACCCTGTAGCTTCCTAGATTGCTAAAAAGCCTTAAGTGTGGCAGATTCTCAAAAAAAAAAAATATCCTCATTTTCTACACTAATTGTTTTCCTAACCCTAATTCCAAACTACATCAAACTGGAAAGCCAAGATTATCCAAGAAAACTTAACTACATTTCACTATCTGAAGTTGCAGGTTCTTATCCAAGGTGAAGCAAAAGTACTTTAAAGACAGCGTTAGAAGAAACCTGCTTTGCCAGTCAGTGGTTTGTCTTGGAAGTATAAAACTTGAAAAAAAACCAAAAACAAACCCACCAAAATACCTGTCACCTTGCCTTGACATCCATAACTTCTACTCTTTCAGCAGGCGCCTGTGATGATAGCAGTGAGACGACTCTTACTCCTGCCTTCCCTCCCACGCTTTGCACTGGCAAGAAGCCCTCACGCACCCTGCACTAACTTGGAACAAGTTCTGCAGCAACCCTTTCCACAGCAAACTGGAAATTTGGTGTCCGCTTCAGGTAAATACATTTTATTGAATCAAATAGAAGAAAGTAAATACGGCAGAGTTACAGCCTTCCTTGGGTAAAAAACTGAATTCCAAAATAAATAGGAATGCTACACAGCTTTCACAATTTTACTATCCTGCAAATGTTTCAGTGCACAACGATGCTAAAGAAAGTATCGGGAGAGAGATGGAAGTTTTGGCAGCTGCTGTGGGGAGAGCTGAGGCTTCAGGCAGTGGGCAACATTGGAGGGATTGTGCGATAAACACATCTGAAGTTTTTTTTGCTGAAGTAATCGATAACAAAACAGTTATGTTCAAAATTAGGCAACAGATTAAAGTGATAACTCTTACTTTTGCAACTCCATCAGTTACAGGCTGTCTCCAGAGCTAGTCAGTATCATACTAGTTGAGTTTGTGCATGGAGGTTTCCTTACAACCCCAATGATATATCTCCTCTTAAGCTGAAGCCAAAATTCAGCAGCATATTTTGGTCAAAAGAGCCAAATCCTGCAGTGGCGTGGAATAAGCAGGGCCCCAGGTGCTCTCATAGAATGATAAGAGTTGGAAGGGACCTTAGAGATCTTAGAGTTCCAACCCCCCTGCCACGGGCAGGGCCACCTCCACTAGAGCAGGTTGCTCAAAGCCCCATCCAGCCTGGCCTTAAACACTTCCAGGGATGGAAGAGTCTCACCACCAGGCAGGCTTGTCCCCACTTGAGGGACAGAAGGGAGACACTGCTGTGAGTGCAGTCATGAAACTCAACCTTCCTTGATGAACTTTGCATATGACCAGAGTTCGTTACCACCCATCTAACCAGAACCTCTAGGAGCCCTCCCACCTTCATAACCCGTACAAGGTAAGCCCCTCGGTGGTGGCTGTGGCTATCGGCAGTAAAAGCCATCCCAATTCCTATCTCCAGGGAATCTGTGACCTCTCATGCAAGACCACGATGATTTTTAACAGGTGAAAACAAAGGCAGTCATGTCAAAGCCCTGCTCAGAGCAGCATTACCTGTCCAAGCAGCACAGCCGGCCCGGCCTCAGGAGGAATTTCCCCATAGCGATGATCTGGGAGAAGGCCTCCAGGATTGCAGGCTCAGTACAGACACAACTTCTCGGCACAAATTACAGTTATATCTTCACCTACTTCGATGCCAGCCACCAGACTGTAATTAAACCGCACGTAGCCTGGGATTCTGGGTGCGGGACGGGGAGCCGAGCGTGCGAGGCATGGTGCAAACGCGGCGCTGAGAGGACGCAGATTCTCAGTTTAAGCAACTGTGGATTTTCCTGTCCGAATCGAGAGCGTTTTCAGCCATGTTTTCTCCTCCATGTGCTCACAAAACCCCTACAGCCGCCCGCAAGCCTTTAAAAAGGCTGAAAAGCAGGAGGTGGGGAGAGCGGGCAAGGTCCTCTCAGCCCCTTGGCACCGGCGGCCGCCCGGTAACCGCAGCGGTACGTAATGGCACAAAACCTGCCGGTTTCTTTACAGAGCCATCTGTTAGGTTTTCCTCACGCACAACTCTGCCTGCTTCTAGGAGATGCTGAGGTTGCAACACACAGGCAGCAAGGCATCCCACCCGCACCTCGGGACCAACCCCCCCCCCGCTCCACCCCCACCATCGGGGACAGCCTGGCCGGGCTGAAAACTAATCGCTTGGCCAGTGTTAGCTTTCAGCCCGTCCCCGGTCCGGCCGAGCCGTGCACCGAAGCAGGGAGGTGGTGGGACTGGGTGAGCAGGGAGGGAGGGCAGCATGACCCCCTCCGTGGCAGCATGGACCAGCATCCCCCAAAGCGCCTCCCAGGATAGTTCCAGGAAATCCCCTCTGCCATGGGGAGCACTCCTAGTAGCACAGACCTGATCCCCCAATTCCTATCTTTTCCTTCCCACCCCAGCAGGCGATTAAGGTTACCCTCGCTATGAGAGGATTACATTTCATTTCTGAGAACATGCAGATAGGAAGCAGAAGGATATTCCAGTTTCCAAGACAAAAAGCCGTTCCTGTGTTACTGAACTGAACGGATTTAACCTGATGATCTAGAGCACGGTGGTGAGGAGCAACGGGAAGACCTTTGTCCCTCACTCATCCACTGCAGATACCTGTCACAACTAGGTTGCTTTGTGTTTCAGTCCCCACATGCAGCTAGTGACCACCTGAAGGATCTTGACATGGTATTTAATAGTCTTCTATATGGCTGAGGGGAGTGGGGTTGTTCAGCCTAGAGAAAAAGAGGCTCTCCTTATCGCTCTCTACAACTAGCTGAAAGGAGGTTGTACGAGGTGGGGGTCAGCCTCTTCTCCCAAGTAGCAGGCAATAGGACGAGAGGGAATGGCCTCAAGTAGCACCAGGGGAGCTTTAGCATGGATATTAAGAACAATTTCTTCACGGAAAGGGTTGACAAGCACTGCAACAGGCTGCCCAGGGAAGTGGTCGAGTCACCATCCCTGCAGGTATTTAAAAGATGTGTAGATGTAGTGCTGAGGGACATGGTTTAGCGGTAACTTGGCAATGCCAGGTTAACAGTTGGACTCAATCTGAAAGGTCTCTTCCAAACAAAAAGATTCTATGATTATCTTCAGAAATACGGAATATTTTACCAAGCAGCACAACTGTTTAATCATAGCACACAACTACTAAATTTAATATACAGAAAGCAAGTCTTGATATATCTACTCCAAATCAATATCTTCAAAGTATAACAAGGAAGAAACTGGAACCATCAGTCAGTAATATTATCACTCTTTTCTCACAGCCAGAGCTGCATCCATCAGATGCACTACAGAAAACAAGGAGAACAAAGCTAATCAAATACTACCACCTTTCTTCCTCTCCGTTATTGCCTCTCCTAAGATTGACCACATTTGTGGTTAAACGCAGGGAGTCAAACTTCCTATAAGCCGTGTCGTTACGGTTCCAGATTTCCACTGTGGTTCAGCGGTATCACAGCCCTGGAAAGGCACACTGGCATGTGCTCAAACCGCTGCCTTCGCTAGTTAAGGTGAAAAAATTCCATATCATGACTGTAAAAGGTTCTTACCCGAATCATCTCGCTGGTCTACCCTCTTAAAGATCTTAATACTGAACTTCATAAAAAAAACCAAACCAAACAACAACCCAAAATACTCCACACACTAAAAAAACCCTATACTTCATTAAAACTCGTAGTCTGGATAAAAATGTTTAGTGAAGGGACTGACATGATTTCACTGTGCCGGGGAGATGCAAGCAGCTAGTTAAACCAGAGAAGCAGAAGCTCAGCTCCTGAGGATCCCCAGCACACACCTCATTCCACTGCTCCCAAGGACTCCTGCTCAAGCCCCAAGGTTGAGTTTATATATATATGTGTACATATAGATATATGTCCCATCTTTTTGTCCAAGCAATCAAAAGCCTTCATCAGTTCTTTCGCAGTTGGAAGGTCACATCACTGAGACTAATAGTCCAATTTCAGCCGCAGCCAAGATGCTACTGGCTTATCTGGTGGCAGGGCCAGCAGCTTGTCCCCTCAGAAAGCAATCTCCACAAACTCGCATGTACTCCCAGCATCTGCTGGTAAGTGTAGCTGCTCACACTAAGAAAAGCTCCTAAGTTTGTCTTTATACAAGGATCAGCTCATTGAGAAATGGACAGATTGTAACTTGATGGTTTTTGGACTCTTTCTCTGAAAAGAAAAGCCAGATCGGCATACTGCAAGCATGTCTTTGTAGTCAAAGTACACCTAAGAAATTCAGAGTTTCAACGCCACCACTGAAAGCAATAGGAAGCTCAGGGAAAGCTGAAGTTCCTCCACACTATGCAGTTACACACAAGAACAAGGAACTAGTCATGGCCCTCATCAATATTACTATCAAAAAAATTCCAGTCTCACATGTGTGGGGTGAGGATGCACAAGCAGGGGGACCTGTAGTGCCAGGTGCATGAGAGTGTCCCCTATGTAAGTGTGACACTGAGTCAGTCCTGACCTGCACACCCACGGCAGTTCAGACTAATACCCCCTACTTAGTGACACTCCACATTTTTCCTCAGAGAAGAGTGGGCCATGTACCTTCCAACACTTTTAATTCAAGACACTCTAAATTCAAGGGAATTGAGTTCCCAGTTCTAGCTGGGAAGGTCACTGCACCTGCTCCAAGCTGGGGCTCATGGCCATGCAGTCATGGAGGGGCACTCAAATACCAGGCAGAGAAACAAAGAGTGCAAAAAGCATCATCTCTGGCGTTCAGAGAGAGGCAAAATACTTGCAGGAGGTGTTCAGCAGTACTTTGCAGCAGAAGGAAGGATACATTTTTGTACGATTTGTGCAACATTAACCAAAGGGTCTGCAGCTGAATCTAGACAAAGTATCTGACACCAGCTTTTCCTCCTGAAAAGCAAACCTTCCAGGACCACTACAGCTGCTGGTGGGCAGGCTGTCCCTAAGCTTCTAGGCATGCCAGGCTTGCACGACCAGTGAAAGAGCTGTGGCTGCCCTGGTGAGCAAGCACGATTGCTGAGATGTTTCTGTCATCCGTCTTGTTCATAGAATCATCGTTATAGAATTACAGAATACCAGGTTGGAAGGGACCTCAAGCATCCTCTGGTCCAACCTTTCTTGGTTGTGTGAAAGCACAGCCTAGACAAGATGGCTCAGCACCCCATCCAGCTGAATCTTTAACATATCCAGTGTTGGGGAATCCACCACTTCCCTGGGGAGATTATTCCAATGGCTGACTGTTCTCTTTGGGACAAATTTTCCTCTTGGGACAAATTGGAATCTCCCCAGGAGTAAGTTGTACCCATTACCCTTTGTCTTTTCCACGTGACTCCTTGTAAAAAAGGGAGTCTCCGTCTTCTTTGCGGTCACCCTTTAGATACCAGAACATAGTGATAAGGTCTCCCCTAAGCCTTATTTTCTCAATGCTGAACAAACCCAGTTCTCTCAGCCTTTCCTCCCACGGCAGGCTTCTCAGTCCTTTGGTCACCTTTGTGGCCCTTCTCTGGACCCTCTCTAGCCTGTGCACATCTTTTTCATATAGCGGGGACCAAAACTGAGCACAGTGTTCCAGGTGTGGCCTGACAAGCGCTGAGTGAGTGGGAAGTTCAAGAAGTTTACAACTGTCTCCGATCTGTTGGTTTTCTCCATTTCAACAAGGCATCACCATCGAACGAGGCAACAGGCAAGCTCAAGTATCTGATATTTTTAGCTAGCTATGCTATAGCACCTCACAGATGCCTCGAGTTTTCTGCCTGCAAGGTCTTAAGGAGATTCCTCCCTTCTGAACTGCCGGTCGAGCAGAGTTTGGGAGCCGCTCTTCACATGCTGAGGCAACCAAGCTCTTCAAACAGCTGGGAAAGCCACATTTCTCCACTTCAGATGAAGTACTAGCAACAGATCTAATGGCAACAGATCATGGTACAACTGGTGCTGCTTTTCCCCCTTGGAGGAAGGAGGGAAACATGTTCAAAAGTGGTCCTGAGGCTATCAAAAGAGCAAGATGTAGTCAAGAAAACAAAAGTTAGACAAATCTGAAGGGAAAAATAAAAAGGCTGAAATTCTGATCCTTTTTTACTGAACACAGAGTGATCTGATAACTCCCCATTCATTTTGAGGCAGAAATACCCAATTTGGACCTTAAAGAGAGAGTCTGTCTTAGTCTCTGCATTGCAGATGAGAACAATCACATTTTCGCTTCCTCTGACTTATTGCTAAATTGATTGTTCTCCAGGACTGGAAAAGAGGGAGAAAAGATGGTAATCGCCCTTACAAAATTCTTTAAGGTGAAAGAAGTGAATGCATCTTACTTTTCCTAGCAACTCTCTTTCCTAATTCTGAAGCAAATAAATCACACTAAGGACAGTATCCTGAACATATGGCTTTCTCCAAATAAGGGGAATTTGCCTGCCTGCAAGCTTGTTTTTCTTTTCTCTCTCTTTTTTCTTCTATTTAATTAAATATGTCAGTCTCTGGAATCTCCTTTACAGCAAAGTGGTTTCTGCCTCCCCACCCCCCCACACCAAAAAACA
>VXAK01001507.1:258-27330 GCA_013399435.1 Arenaria interpres | reverse complement strand
CGCCGTCCAACGGGGCGCCCGCCTCCCCGCCCCTCTCCCTTCCCACTGGCCCGCCGCCGCCGCTCATTTGCATGCCGCCCGCCGATTGGCTGAGGCGGGGTGGGGGGGCGAGGGCTGGGGGGGATTCCCCCCCGGCCCCGCCGAGGAGCTGGGATCCCGGCCCGGCCCCGGCTCCCTGACACTGACAGCTGCGCCGGCCCCGCCGACCGCGGGGGAAGGAGGAGGAGGAGGAGGAGGAACCCCCGGCACGGCCCGGTCCCGCCGAGCCTCGGGGCTCCCCCCATCTCGGAGTGGGGCGGGGGGGGGGGCCGGTTTGCAGTCCCCTCCGTTCTTCCCTCCCCGGGAAGGCGCTGGCCCGGCCGGCGTGCGCCGCTCCGGAGGGGCTAGGAGGTTTCCACCTAGGAGGCTAGGTACGGCGAGGGGTTGGCGACCCTCACCCTTCGGCTGGGCCGGGTTCTGCTGCTCGGAAAGGGGGGGACGGTCAGCTGAGCTCTCGCCCTGCTTTGCTCGGAAAAGGTGAAGTTTTGAGGGAGCCGAGGGGCGGGATTTCACGCTCCGGTGGCTGGAGAAGCCCCTTCCCTCGCCTTCCTGCTTCTGCACCCCCAGGAACCTTCAAACTGAAGGCCTGACACATTGCACTTCTTTTTTTTTTTTTTCCCCAAAAATATTGCCTTTCCTTATCTCCGAGAAGTAAAACTACATCCACCAGCTCTTCCCACTTTTTGGGCAGCATCTTCACTTAGGAAATGCCCCCCTATAAGCTTAAATGCCCCCTTAATTTATTAAATCCACCCCACCCTGCCCAGCACCCGCTAGCCATGCCCGATTGTCCCGTGTTTTGTTTCCCCTCCCTCACACCCTGCCGCCCCGGCCCCTAACAGACGTGCCCCAGGCTGCACATCCAGGCCGGCGCTGCTGAATCGGGGCAGGCGGAGATCACAGAATCGTAGAACCATTCAGGTTGGAAAAGACCCTTGGGATCATCAAGTCCCACCATCTACCCTACTCTACAAAGTTCTCCCCTGCACCATGTCCCCCAACACCACATCTAAACGACTCTTAAACACATCCGAGGATGGTGACTCAACCACCTCCCTGGGCAGCCTATTCCAGTCTCTGACCACTCTTTCTGTGAAGAATTTCTTCATAATGTCCAGTCTAAACCTACCCTGTTGCAGCTCAAATCCATTCCCTCTTGTTCTATCGCTAGTTGCTTGTGTGAAGAGACCAGCACCAACCTCTCTACAATGTCCTTTCAAGTAGTTGTAGAGAGTGATGAGGTCTCCCCTCAGCCTCTTCTTCCTCAAACTAAACAGTCCCAGCTCCCTCAATCGTTCTTCATACGATTTATTCTCCAGGTCTTTCACCAGCTTCGTTGCCCTCCTCTGCACCCACTCCAGCACCTCGATATCTCTCTTGGATTGAGATCCCTTCCCTGGAAAACATTCCCCCTTTCCAACACTAGCAGGTACACCAAGAAGTTGCTCCACCAAGCCTACAGCCCCGCTTACAGCTCTCCTGCTCAAATGGAGTGGATGCCTAGGGTGTGATGCTGTTGCACGTAGAATGAGGGCATCTTCCATTATGGGCATGTTTTCCATCAAAGGAAGAAATTCTGCTCCCTTTGGCACTGGAGAGGGCTCGGTTAAGCTACGGCATACGATTTTGGGCACTGCGTGTTGGGGAAGATGCAGCCTACAGAGAAGCCAGAGGAAAACAAGAACAATAAGACAAGGTCAGAAAAAAATGTGTCCTACTGCAAAGGTTGTCTTTTGTGTTGTCAGGGTGAAAAGTAGGGGAAGAGGACATGGCAGCGATGATCTGATACGCAACAAGTCACAAAGAGGTTGCTCTTCCTCCACAGGGAAGGTAATGGACTTTCTAAGCAATATTAGATTTAATCTAGATAATTGGGGATCAATAGGTGTTGAAGTGAGGAAACCCCACAGCAGCCTACCCAGGAATACTGGAGGAGGTTTTTCAATAGATGAGGAAGAGCTCTTTTAGGGGTGTCGCAAGTTTGGACTGGGCATCCAGGAGCTTTCCAAGTCTTCATTATGGTCCTTCCATACCAGGCTGGAGCAGGGCTTGGCTGAAAAAATTCATGTCCTTCTGCAGAACCTTGGCATTGTTCAAGATTTCATCTAAATCTGCAGTTCTGCGACTGTGGCCCGCTCTTACGGAGTCAGTCAGCAGCGTCCAACGTTGTGTGTGAAGCGCTGAGAGCTGTGCTCAGCATGCCTTGGTGGAGCAGCACCTTGCTCCCCGGGTGAGGTGTATCCTTGGCGAAAGCAGGGAGAAGCACAAATCTCTCCCTGCTGCAGAGGTCATCTTCAGCCTTCTTCCGGAGCATCTTTTATGGTTTTCCTCTTCCATGGTCTATGCCATCTCACCCACCACGCCAGGGTGTCCTACGCCAGGACCAGCTGCCTTGTAGCAGGAGGAGGTTACCGGGGCACATCCGAGGGCTGGAGCAGGGCAGAAGCTGAGGAATGAGGACAGCAGGTGAACGGGGAGGGAAAAGTTCAGATAATAGAGAAACGTGGGGGCAGGCAGGCAGTAAGCTTGCTTATAGTTCAAAGGGGTTTTTTCCAGGTATGGAAACGGTAACACGACATGGCTTTTGCGTATCCTCGAGGAAAGGTAATGGAACTAACAGGAAAGAAAGGTAACTGTGGGCTGCGGCTGTGAAAGGAATAATGAGGACTTTTCAGGGAAGAGAGGAGAAGGGAAAAAAAAGGCATCTAGGAAATAACGTGGAGAGAGGGGAGGGAAATAATTAAGGATCCTGCAAGATGAAGAGAAGAAACATGGGCCGTGATGTTACATGATGAAACAAGGTAAAAACATAGCGAAGTGACAACAGCAAAAATAGAGAGTCCTTAGACTCTCTATCCTTAGAGAGCAGACCTTTAAAGACAAAGGGTAAAATATAAAAAGAGACATGTAGGTACAGTAAAAATAGCCAGGATTCCAGGAGCAGAAACAAAACACAGTCAAACAGAGGGAGCAAAAGAAGCAGTGCACAGGCTAAGGCACGGTACACTTCAGAATTCACGTTCACACACTGGTTCTTTCATTATCTAAGTTTCTAGTAGCTCATTACTCTGTAAAGGGCGTAAGTCAAGCGGTTGAAATAAAATAAAGCTAAACTATTAACAGTTAAATCCCATGTTGTTTCTTTTTGTGTTGTTTTTCATTGTGAAGGAAAAGGGTCTGGCTTCACACGTAAGAAAGGTTAAGAGTTTTCAAAAAGCAGGCAAAGCCCTGTTACACTCAGAAGGACACTTGAACAGAACTGCAATAAATCCAGAAAGACAGCATCTATTTTTACATGAGAAAAAGAACAGAAAATAAATCCTTAGTCCAACAGGAGAAGACGCTCTGATGGGTAGGATTTCCCTGCAACTAGCAGAAAGGCCAGGCCCAGAAACGCTCACCAGCCGCACGGGATGGCCAGGAGACACGGCCCATGGTGTCGGAATGGGAAGGTCGCACGTTCCCGTCCTCTGGAAGCCGAGTGGTGCTGTGACTGTGGGGAGGCTGGTGGAGAAACTTCAAAGAAAAGCGTGGGTTTCATCTGAAAAGCAGCTTTGTTGTCCATAAACTGACTTGTGCGGAAAACACTCTGGGAAAAGAGGTGCCTTTTTTTTTTTTTCTTTCTTTAAACACAATTCTGTAGCAGATATTTCAGTTTGCAGCGGGACCAATGAAACACGCAATCCACTTCCTAGAGCTAATGGGAGGAGCCTAGAGAAAATGGAAAGTAAAGCATACATAAGAAATGTACAGAAAGCTACGAAAAGGAAGCTGATTGCAGGCCCAAGAAACTCCCTTGGCCTATAAAAAGCAAATTGTTGCGTACTGGGACGTCCAGGTATCCACTGCAGAGAAAATACCCTGCAGAACTCAGTGTCTCAGGAGATTATAGTGTGTCCTAAGCCTGATGTGCAGCTGTGATTTATCTTTGCGTGTGAGTGTGGTCTTTATCTGTATGATGATATGTAATTTTACCCACACATTGTCATTTAGGGAAAAGGCTGCATTTGTCCTGGAAGTGGATGAACCTGTGTAATGAGGATTGCTTTCTTTGGGATTCTGATTGCTGTTGCGACAACGGAGATGAAGCTTTGTCTCGATGTTAAAATGGCTAAAAGCTGCCCTGGAGATCTGGACTCTAATGTGACTTCACCCATGAAGAAGATTCTGGACAATGTGAAAATGAAGACCGCAAAAAAGTTCCTGAGTTAAGAAAACTGTCTCTAAGAAGGGTCTGAATAGCAACAGACAGTAAATAAATGTATAGCCCTGCATATGGAGCAATTATGAGGACAGAAAATACCGTACAGCTACTTACTACATGAGACCTGCCCATCCTTCACACTGAATGAAGAATTGTGCAGGAATAATGTTCACATAACAAGAGACTGCATCTTTATGCATACATGCAAGGGGCAGAACTGGGATTGTACAAAAAAACCTACTTTCCTAATTGTTAGCCTTTAAGAACTCAACTTCTTAAATTTTGGAGCTTGACTTCACAAGCAAGGAAGAGCTGAGAAGGGAAGGGTGGGATTATGTGCTTGTGATCACGTATCTGGAACACAACTGCATGAGAGCAAAAAGACATCTGGTGGGATGTACTGAATGGTGGGATATCTACTTCCTGCTGTCACTGAAAATGTGACATCCCATCATCCAGGTCACTAAAGAAGATGTTAAACACTGTGGGCCCCAGTATTGACCCCTACCAGACACCACTAATGACTGGCCTCCACCAGCTGGACTTTGCGCTGTTGATGAGAACCCTCTGGGCCACTTAACATCTCCCATACTTCATCCATTTATGAGGATGTTACAGGAGGCACTGTCAAAAGCCTTACCGAAGTCAAGATAAATATCATCCACTGCTCTCCCCTCATCCCCTGAACCAGTCAATCTCACTGTAGAAGGCTATCAGGTTGGTTAAGTATATCTTTGTCTTCATACATCCAAGCTGATGACTCCCAATCACCCTGCTGTCCTTCATGTGCTTGGAAATGGTTTCCAGGATAATTTGTTCCATCACCTTCTTAGGGACCGAGGTGAGGCTGACAGATCTGAGGTTCCCCAATCTCCCTTCTCGAAGACAGGATTGACTTTTGCTCTAGTCATCAGGATCCTCTCCCAGTTGCCATGACCTTTCACAGATTATCAAGAGTGGCCTCACAGTGGTGTTGGCCAGCTCCCTCAGCACTCCTCCATACATTCCATCAGGTCCCAGGAACTTACGTACACCCAGTTTGTTTAAATGTTCCCCAATCTGAACCTCCTCTACCTAGGGTAAATCCTCCTTTCTCTACAACTTCCCACCATCTCTCAGGAACCTGAGATTCCTGAAGGAAAATCTTACCAGTAAATACTGAGGCGAGGAAGGCATTCAGTGCCTCGGCCTTTTCCATGTCCTTTCTCACCAAGTCCCTTTCCCCATTCAGTAACGGGCCCATATTTTCCCTCATCTTCCTTTTGCTGTTGATGTACCTAGAGAAGCTCCTCTTCTTGCCTTTCACAGCCTACTTCAGATTAAATTTCAAGTGAGCTCTGGCTTTCCTAACCCTATCCATACACGCTTGGACAGCATCTCTGTATTATCGCCTGGTCACTTGGCCCTGCTTCCACCTCTTACATGCTTCCTTCTTACATTTGAGTTTTGTTAGGAGCTCCTTGTTCATCTACGCCAGACTCTTGCTGCCTTTGTGTGATTTCCAGCTCATTGGGATGGACCAGTCTTTAGTGTGGAGGAAGTCATCCCTGAAAAGCAACTGATCTTCTGGTCTCCTCTCCCATGGGACAATCTCCCATGGGATTCTTCCAGGCAGATACCCGAAAAAGCCAAAGGCTGCTCTTTTCCAGTCTGGGTTGTGATCCTAGATTTTGCCTTGCTCCCCCCACTCATGATTGTCATCTTAGGATGACATCTTCTGAAGCAGCTACTGAGCATTAGTGAATCTCTGCTAAACAATTGCAAACTGTGATGTTTAGTATGTTTCACTTCTCAGAAGAAAATAATTTTCAGAAAAATTGTATTAATTAGAGCTATCCTTGACCAAATTTCAAGGCCTTGCTTCAACAAATAGCCTGGCAGATTTTTTAAAGACAGCTTGCGTTACTTGGCCTTGTTTCTCAAGTAGTTTAATAGTTCTGGCCAGAAATGTCAGGCTGAGGCCATCATCTTTGTGAAATTTCAGACCAAATGATTTAGCTTTAGAAGGCAACAGATGATTGAAAAACTGGATCTCAGAATAAGAAATGTTGGATAACCTTAAGTATAGACACGCCTGCCCTCCCAGAGAATAATATATAGGCACCCCTTCTGGAGAGCAATTTGAGAATAAAGATGATGGAGCTTCAGTAAAGTAACAGCAGATTCTGCTTTTGTTCAGAGGGCTAGATATCTGGGATACTACTGGAAATATTCTAATATAATTCCACAACCTTTGAACACAGTTTATGTCATTAGAGCCTTTTTCCTCTTAGTTGGAACTCAGAATTAAAAACAAAAATCCAACTAACCAACTAAAAAAAATGAAACCTTGTGAAGTAAATGCCTAAAACCTGGGCAAATTCATTAACCACATTCAACACATAAAGAATTTACAGGGATTGTAATGGTATTTTCTAGGAGAGAGACCAAATCTTTAAAAACAGAGAAATGAAACTAGCCAAACTGAACTGACTTCCTTATTCTGGGATTCCTACTAAGAAGGCGGTCTGAGAATTTAGGAGTGAAATAACTCCTATGAGTAGCATGTGATCTAGTTACTGGGTCTATTTACTTAACAGTTTCTGGAAACATTTACAGGACTATCATCCCTTAATTTTTAAAAGGCATCAAGCTTGAAATACCCACTTTGTCGTAAAAAAAAAATAGTTAGACGTGGGCACAATCTTTTTTACCAACGAGCCATTCCTCCTATTTCAGTGGTTTCAAGGAAAGCAGCAGAACATCCAACTACAGCGAGAGCATACAGCAACACAGCATCATTTGGTAGCATCTCCTTTTTATACCTGTCTAACATCTATTAATCCTAGTTATCTAAAGAACTTTGTGGTGGAGAAATGATTGCTTGGTTCGTATGAGTTTATTTTTCAGGGTTAATGATTTTTTTTTTAACTGTTGGCAAGATCATCGCAGTCTGTTAATATTCCATAAGAAATTCCATTCTTTGCATGTACTCATGTTTTTATGTTAAAAAAAGCTTCCTGTATATATCTATAAACTTGTTAATGTCTTCCATTTCTATACTTCACTACCTACATATATTGGTAAAAGTACAATTTTGATTTGCAGCAAATGATACTTACGAATGTACAACAGAAATCATGCATAAATTCTGTATGTCAGCATAGTTCTGTTTTAGGGAGGATTTTAGTGAGGAACGTCAAGTCTGATTATCTGCTTCAGGACATGGAAGGGCACTGCACCCCTATCATGGAAAGACAGAAACTTGTACTTGACCTTATGCAGGCTAGTTATCACAAGGTGACTTTAAGTGTCTGTGTATTGCCGGATTAGGGGATCAGCTACTTGCTAGACTGTTGGTCCTTCTGTTGCAAATTTCTGCCTTTCCTTTAGTGGGATTACAGCACATCTCACTGTTCTCAACCTCTGAAAACGTGGCCCAGTGCAAGTGGTTTCACTAGGAGGGAGAAGAGACATGGGGTCTGTTCCTCTGTGGCCAGTTCTGATCCCTTTCGTCAATTCAGTCCGACTTTACATAAAGAGTTAATGTCCATAGTAGCCTCCTGCACCCCTGTCCTTGCACAGAAATCAATTGAAACCTGTTCATCTTGATCAAGTGCTATTTAAAACACAAAGCAACCTAAAATCAAGCTGCTCTCAAGCCATCTAACCCTCTTAGGTCTACCACTCAGACCTTCAATCTTTTAAGTTCTTTAGCCTTTGTATAACTGAACCAATTGCCTTCCAAAAGACCAAGCAATCCCCTTGTAAAAATTAAGCCTAAACAACTGTTTGTGAAGAGACTCCACTCCCAGAGAGGCTTGCTTTGCCTCAGCTTCTGGCCTCCAGAGCATGCAGAAGTCTGTGGGACAACTACCCATGCAGGTCCTGAACCTCACATGCTCTTAACTTCAGGAGAAGAACTGGCTTCAAAAGGTTACTAAGATCAGGCATATGATATTGCTAATATATGTTTTGTTAATGTTTGTGTATTTTTATCTTCAAGGTTTTCTTTTCAAAGAGCAAGTTATCCAGGGACTTCTCAAGTGAGAGTCAGTTCCAGAGCATTCCGATAGGAATCTGTTTTTTTACATTTTTCATCTTCTGGAGTTTTCTCCAGTTTTCTTCACTGGAAAAAGGGCTGCAACCCAGGTCTCTGCATCGATCACTTTGACAGTGGTCTGCCTGGCAGCAGCATAGCTCCATTGGAGGGTGCCCACAGCCCGTACCCATGTCTCCTAGGACAGAGATATTTGTTCAAACCCATTTTCCAAAGCAGGCAGAAGACAAATGTGAACCCAGACTTCCATTGTCCTTTGTTACGGGCAAACAAGGAGAGAATATTTCAACTTCTGCTCAGTAAGTAACTTGCTGTGAAGAACTGGAGCTTCCTGCTTATTTGGGGCTTTTTTTTTTTTTTTTTTTTTGAGGGTGGAAGGCCAGCTCTTAATCTTGGGTGCCTGTTTCTCTGCAAGCACTGGAGAGGAAGAGCTGGGGTGTTTGGTTTAGAGCTGTAGAATTCCCTAGGCGGCAGATGAAGGGCTGCTGAGCACACAGCCTGGGCTGAGGATGAGGTTAGGCTGGTGTTAGAGAGCAAGGAAGAGCATCGATGGCTGAGTGGCTGGTGGATTATTTCCTTCCCTGTGTCAGGACCCCCAAGACAGGCATCACAGTGCCCACCTTACATCCTCTCCATCAATCCAGCTCAAAATTACCTCCTATTAGAGGAGACAGGAGAAGGACTACTTTATTAGGGCACTGTCCCTTCTGTAACTAGAAGATTTTCATCTTTGTGTACACAAGGTCTCCTTTATCCTTCTCTAACTAGTGGAATGTCTTAATTCAATCCAGGTTTGTTAAGTTTCTTTTCCACATTCATCCAGATCAGATAAATCGCATGCTGTATTTACTTTTTTGAGTGCTTGCCTAAAGAGTCTATGCACTGAGGCTGTTTCTCATAATGTGCTGACTTTTGGAACTGACTCTTTATTTACAGGCTTTGGCAAAATGGTTAGATTTATTATTTATTAACCAGAAAACCAACAACCCTTTCTTTCAGAAAGGTACACAGTTGCACAAAGTATACTGTGCTACCAGAATTATAAGTTTTGTTCTGTATTTTTTTCAAAATTCTTATTATCTATGGTTTGATAGGTACAGTTATAACCATTTTTGGAGAACGAAATCCTTTCCCTCCTTCCTTCTCTTTCACTTTCAAACTTCCCTAACATTTCATAAACTCTTATTGCATCAAGAATTTTTGTAAGGTTTTCTTTGAGATCATAGATTTTTTCTGTGCCTTGTGAAGAGACATTTCTTTACCGTGCTTTTTAAATTTTTCTTAAATGAATCCACCTTCAACCTCACAGTGGGTCTCTACAAGTAGACATATTCATCCTTATCTTCCTCTTTATTATGCCTGGATATAACATCAGTTAGCATTTTTCTTTGGTTTGAATTGTTTTGTCAATATAGCTTTTGCAAGAATATGGCCTTACTTCTCCAATATCTGGCAGGTTGTCCAAAATCTCCTACTTCATCATCACAGGAGCGTAACGGCAAGATGTGCATTTTGGAGACATGGGAAGTGTTTACAAGAAATAATGATACTTTCAAATAATGCTTGAATGTTATTTCCATTTGTAAAGGCTTCAGAAACCCATTCTATTTAGACTACAGTGGCAACCAAAGTAGCAAGAGCCCAAGGTTTCCACACGTGCTCAGAACCATCCCTGTGGGACTATCTTCTGCCTTCCGTATCAGAAGCTAGATGCTAACAGAGCATCATGCTAATGAAGGCATTTGGAGAACTCCTGTTTTTTGACTTCTGACCTTCTGGTTTTTTCCAGCACTGTTCAAATTAGGTACCTTTTGGAGACACGTGAATATGAGATACAGGAAGAGCAATCCAACGCTGCTCCAACATCATCCATAGCTGATTCAGGCTTGAGTATTGACCCTAAAAGCTTCTGCTCTTAGGTTGTAGTTGCGTGCACAACTCAAGCAGGCAGAAGCTGTCACTGCCACCAGGAGAAGCAGTCCTGCCTTTCACTTATCATTTGTTCCTGTCCCTGTGCTGCCCCTCCCTTTGCTTGTGGCTGGGGAACCGATCTGAGTTAGAGCCAACTATTATTTGGGCTGGGTTAGTCTTAGCTTGTATCAGTTCCTGATCTGTTGCACTGCAGGGCTGCACAGAATTTTTCTGTGCCAACACAAGTGAGGGGACAACACGGAGGCAGGGATGATCCAGGTGCCTGGAAAAAAGGGAGCTGAGATGCCACCAGCTCAAAGAGTTGAGGAAACTCCAGCTTTTTTCTTGGTTGTGCTATGCAGCAATTCAGTTAATGAGGTCAGTTGAATTTTTGCTGTTTTGCCATATTTCAATTGTTCCTCATCCATCTCTGCATAACAGGTGATCTATGCTACTTCCAATTCCTCCAGGCTTTTCTTACCACTCCTGCTTTCCAAGGCAGGATGCAGAGTTCCACGAAGACCTGGCTGCCACAGCTGCCTACATCCCAGGCAGGACAGTGGAGTCTGGTGGTCAAAGAGAAAATTGCAATCAACGAGATCTCACCTTCCACCGTTTAGATGTTCAGCAAGTACCTTTGGCCTTCCAGCTGCTGCTCCAACCGCGCAACAGCCCCACACAGGCTTCCTTCCTCTTGGATGAACCACAGCTGGACAAACTGCTTAACACCGCTTGATCCTAACGGCAGTCTCTGTACCACGCTGACTGTAGAAGGGACCTGAACAGGGCTGATGCTTTCTCTTGTGGCTGTGACTCCGGGCAGCGTTTGGTTTGTCAGAGTACAGCTGCAGATCCAAGTTTCCTCAGAGCTGGCAGTAAAAGCTGATACAGCAGAAATCAGATGGCATTGTCCCTTCTGCATTAAATGCCTGTAGAGGTGGTACCATCTGCCCCCAAACTCAAGGGAAGAACCAGCTGCAGATGCAGCTGGGGCAAACAGCTACAGGAGCAGCTGTTTATCAGCCTTTTAATCTCAGTTTTAATGCACACCTATGCTTGGCAAGGTCCCATTTGCCTACTTTTCTTATTATTTACTGAGGCTGGTCTTTCTCAGAACTTCTTCCCACCAAACCATGCGATTTCCTGCCATCACTTTATTGCGGTTGACTTTGCTTTGATCTCAGCAGTCTTTGTCACTTTAAAATAAAAATAATCTCTTTATAACCAAGTATCATTGCACGCTGTGGGTATCATTGTAAGGACAAGGATTGTAAATATTGGAATAGTTGGCTACTGAGGTTGTGAGTAGTAAGTGGTGAGATAGGAGGGCCTCTGAGTAATATCAAAAAGATGAGCTAATCTTTCTTCCTTCCTCTGGAGAACTTCCCTATGCAAAAGTGACTATGATATGGCTGTCAAAGTCTTGGAAAATGATGAAGCTTGTGGAATGGACAGCTGTGACATAAGACACTAGTGTAAATTTCTTTGTACTGCTACTAGGGAATAGTGTCTGTTGCGATGCAGTCCTTGCTCGCAAGGAAAGCCTCTTGTCAGGTTTTCTGGTCCCTATGCGTCCGCAGGTTTGAGCACAATCTGGTCATGCATAAAGATTTTAGGACTCAATTCTCAAAATTATCAGTCTTGCTATGCACCTTTTACAAAAACAAAGAGACTCAAGTCCATGAAAATCCTCATTAGCCAGACATCAATATTCTGAGACTAAAGACAGTAGCTGTTGAAAGAATCATATACTTGGGAACCACATTATTATTTATCAAGGTGAGCAGAAGGGAAATGCTTCTCTGATTCTAGCTCTTTTTTTTTTTTTATTTCTGTGTAAAGTATATTTCTTGTTATTATCAGAACAAAGATAATTCATGTCTCAGATTTAAATTCTAAACTTAGCAGTAAAGAAAAATAGAGGCTTGTGGTCTGTTTTTCATAAACAATTGAGCAACATATGATGCAAGTTGAGTTAGCTGTGCCGGGGTATAAATGCATTCTTGTTTTGGTCCTCAATTCACTTTTATGTCTGACTCATCTGGGAGGATCTTGTCTTTCTGGGAAAGAGATGGCAGCAAATCAGTTGGGAAACAGCAGATTTCTTCAGATCTCACATTCATCCGATTTTCTAAGCTTATGAGACAGATGGGAAACCTTAGGAGCTTGGAAACTTTGGAGACTGTTGCCCTGAGATTAATGAGACCTTCATGAACTAGTCAACAACTTCATCAGTGTTGTATCAAATGCATTCCAGGAAACACCATGGGTAAATATGCAGTCTCTCAGAGATGCAAGAAATCACATTTTTTGAGGTAAAGGGCAGCAAAGACAACAGGATAATTGCATACTCCTGATTTATTGAATGGGGCAGCACTACTGAAATACACAAAAAGCCTGAGGAGCGTTATAAGATGTGCTGCCTGAAGATTGCTTTCTTGATCTAAGGACTAACAGAAGCCTCTGAAAGGGTTCCATGCTGCAGAACAACGAGCCAAGCACCATGTGTATGTACTTCATGCACTGGTCATAACCTTACGCACACACACCTCCTCAGTTCACTGACAACTCTCTGTTATCTTTCAATTTATAAAGCCCTACTCATCTATCACAAAACCCCCATGCAAAATAACAACAAACAGACAAAAAGATATGCATCCAAGTCTTCTCAACTGTTGCTCAGAATCAGTTTCCATCCACTGCCAGTTTACAATCGCTTTAAATTATTGTATGCTTAGGGAAGCAAGAATTGCTACTGAGAAAATACTTACAAACCTAATAACTAAGCGCAGTCACGCTTTTCTAATAGCTAGGTTTTCCTGGTGGTGCCTATTTAGGCTGATGGCAATTTAAGGTTAAAAAAATTGGCTGTGATAGTACAAATATGAGGTCAGTGAGTAACGTGGCGAATACTGATTTCACAGAAATACCAACAGAGTATGTTAATAAAGTCAACACTGAGCAATACAGTTTGCTTTTGTCTGCCATTGAGGCTCTTTGTCTAAAGCAGGAATTTAAAGGGCATCTTCTTGTGCTTATTGAAATTATAACAGCTTAAAACTATTATTACACCTGCTCACTCCCAGGCATCTGAAGATAGTCTCCAACAATGTTAAAATGAAGTTACCCTTCATACAGAGTTACCTGATTATACCAAACTGCTGCAAGTATAATGGTTTAATGCAAGCATTAATGGTTTAAATTGTGATGTAAATAAAAGAAATAGCAGAAGTTACCTTGCTGTTAACAGGCAGGGAATGGGGTGCAGGCTAAGGAACAAAAATCATCCTCTGAGTTTTAGTATTTTCTCATCTTTTGTTTCAACAAAACCCATTTAGGTTCAGGTGAGGCATATTTTAAGATCTTCTGGCACCAGGTGTGCAACATTAATCATCTGAGCAGGGTACATTTAGAAAGCAAGGGGTGGAAGGTGGTGATTTTCCTTCTTCCTCTTTTCCTGTGGAGAGGTGGTTGGCTTGAGGTGGGCCCAAAGAAGGTAGGACAAGGTGTGTGGTGGATTAGTTCAGTGTTCTGTACTCATAAATGGTTTTGTAATTTTTTTCCCCGATTTTTCTCTAACATATAGCTTTGCTGAGGAAGAGCCTAATTTTTGTGTGCTACAGAATCATGTGGTGTTGCACTTTAATTCTTCCAGGCCTAAATTGAAAAAAGTAGCCAAATTTGTGTCTCTTTCTGTAAGAGAGAGAAAAATAAACAAAGAAATCTAGAAGCAAAAATCTCAAGTAAGGTTATCTCTCCAGAGACTTATGTGTTACTAAGAAATTGAAGGGCATCAGGAAACACTTCTAGACGTGGATTTTTTATTTTTTTTTTAAACTTTTAATTTATTAGAACAGTTGATGGCATAGTTTTGGTCCAGACTAACGACCATTCTCCCAAATGAGTTCTGGGCATAGTTCAGGAGTCACTGCAGGCCCAGAGGCCCAGGAGTATTCCTGGTAAATCACTTCAATGTGGCCATCCTGTTTTGGAGGATATTATGGGCTTCTAAATTTCACCGATACATCCTGCTGGTTCACCCAATTACTCATGTTTTTTTAGAATACTAAACTGCAGTTTCTGGAAAGAAATGAAAGCTTAATTAATATCAAAAGAGATTAAATGTTTTCCCTATTTTTTTTGAGAATTTATTCCTCTTTGAAGTACATGGCTCCAACGTCCAGTCACTGGTTGGTTTGTTGGTTTTTTAGTTTGGTTTTTTTGGTTGGTGGTTTGTGGGGGTTTTTTTCCTGTTAGCCTGTGGTCATTCAGTATTTCTTTCTTCAGGAGATACTTCTACACTGTAGTCAAACCTGATTTTTATAACAGATTGTGTTCTTCAGATCTCTGTTCATAAGTTTTATAATAGCTTCTGCAGTTCTATAATAAATAGTGCTGTTCTTTTCTGTATCAACACCCATTTTTGACAAGGATAAAATATGGATAGCCATTGTAGTTATGAAGACTTCTAGTGTAGTCTTAGTTCTCAACTCCCTTCTGTATCCTTTTCCAAGCTGTGCCGATTTGTAGCATTGCAGCTGGAGCCTTTGTTCAGCTACTGTCTCCTGCAATTCCTCCCAAAGTCACTCCTGTCCAGCCCACAGCCTCCCGTGCTCCAGGCAGAGCCTCTCTTTCTTCTGCAATTGTATGTTTGGCTACAATTTGTTTGAAAAGGTCCAGGTCATCCCAGAATGACCCGGATCACTCCGTACAAGTGCCCTGTCTGCTCAAGTAACTCTAATCTGTGTTGTCCACAAGTGTTATGGGAAGTGATATTTACAGCCTCAAAACCACTTTACTATGTTAATTTAATAATAACCACAAATATAATAAAGATGTCAGACTAACAATGCTCTGCAAAAGTATCTTTCTGTCAACAGCAATTAATTGACCTTTACTTCCTAATTTTTAATATTTTTTCTTATTTTTAATCTACATTTGTTTGCTTTCTCTTCATCCATTTTCCCTTTATTAAACACTTATTTGAATACTGTCCATTTTGTGATTAATATGGGATTATTTTTTAAAAAAAAAATATTATTCAGCATATATTTAAGGAGCTGCTATAAATCAGTGCTTAGTGATGATATTCAGGCTTCAGCATCATATTCTTTAGGACAGATTTCTGTGAGTTTGGAGCGGTTTCTCAAAACTAGAAAAGCTTTAGTAAGGGAATGTCTTGAGCCATTTTCACTGTAAACTACAAGGGGACAATGTCAAAATGGAGCTACCTGTGGCAACCAAAGTAGTATTTGAAAATGCAGATAGTATTGTGGAGAAGCTTTTGCCTGTCCAATTCTGTATTCTTACCAAAGTCTTTTATAAAGTATCCATCTAATTCTAAAAAGCAATGTATTAGAGAGAAAAAAAAACAACCCAGAACTTAATAGCAGTAGCAGCTGATGAATGTGACCAGTTGTAAATCTGGAGTAAAGTCTGATTGTAAGTCTGGAGTAAAGTAGAAGCTAAAACTTTTATCCTCATCTGTTCAGACATATAGAACACAGAGCAGAACCCTCCATGAAGTTCAAGGCTCTCAAGTTTCCTTAGGCCAAAGACATACACGTAGTTTATAGAGTCAAAATAAACAATTAGCACAGCTTTGAAAAAACGGCTAATCCATTTCTATTTGTTATTAGCCCAGCTGGTCAATTATTTGCTTCTCAGCATGCCTGCTAACCATCTAGAAGTTTCTACTGTTATTCTCCTCACCATGTATAACATAAAACGTTCACTTCTCAACTATTTACAATAGACTTTCCTCTTTATACTTTAGCTGTTAAATAGGCTCTTGAAATATTTGCTTGGAGTAATAAGTATTTTCAAGTAAGTAGTTTCTTGCTTTTCCTGTTCACAGTCTTGAATTCAGAAATGAAGTTCAAGTGCTAAAAGCCGTCCAGTTTTACTTTTCAGCAGTAAATAACCTAAGCTATCTCCTAAGTTACAGAAATTTGCACTGCATAAAATGTAAGCCAAACACAGCCTTCAAGTATAGTCACATATTTAGGAAAAAATTGCTGGGATTAGGAAATAGTATGAAGCAGTAGCTGGGGTTTTCTCGTGCTCGGCCCTCTCAGGCTGAGGAATCCCAAAGACGGTGCCAGAAACTCGAAAGCTATTCACTGAGGCACTCAGGCACATCCTACAGAGCTAAAGGGTCGCTTGTTTATCTACAAGGAATATTCCTACCAGTAAAACTACTGCAATTTGCAGAAGGCAATGAGTATGTTATGCAACAGAGAGTTAGCGCCTACTGAAAAGACCCTGCTTTTAGGAACAGTGTCACCTTTTGTGTTTTTGTTTTTTTTTTTTTTTTTTTTTTTTTGGATCCACAACTTGTTCAGAAACCTTAGTGAGCTGGAATAATGTGACATCAGAAGCTTTTTTTTTAATCATTTAGTGGTTTTCGTTTTCTTTCCATTATATTCCTTGGGAATATTAGGATTATCTGTATGTTTTGTATTCTTTGCTGTATACAAAACAAAGATGGATGATGCAGGGATCTTAAAGCAACAAATTTGGGCTCTGTGATAGAATTTTTTTATTTCATGCTACCGACATGTGTGAGAAACCAAAGAAACAGTTTGAGCAAGCAGTCAGCTCTTAGTTACCTGCACATCCAACCTGAATTGACTTAAGCAAAGGCAAATTAGAATGGGAGTTGCAACCTTAGCTCATGTTTTACCATCCTGCACAGCACAGGCTAGTTTTCGCCTTCCAAAAGTCTAACGTGAAACTCTGGGACAAACAGCTCTTGGATGCATCCCTTTGTTTACATGGTGAATGTAAACTGCAATCCTCTATGGTTTGAATTTTAACCAAGATCATTACACTGCTTGGTTTCAAGGCATCAGGGAAATCTCCTTAAAAATCTCAGGCTAGGCCCCTAAAATCAGTAGTGGCATTTCAAAAAATCCACATCGCTAGAATGTATGTCATCCACAGTGGTGCTCAGCAGTGAGCTAGAGGAGCAATCTCTAAGACATATCTGCAGCCTAGCTAGAAAAGATAAATTCATCTTGGATCAGAAGCCTAAATGCTTCCTTATAGGGATAACTCAGGCAAGCAGCAGACTTCAATGGAAACTGCCGGAGTTCAATAACTACGTAATGGCAATCACCCTTATTGTCAACCTCAGCTACACACAGGATGAAAAAGGAGATCTTTCATTAACTGTATAGAAGGCTGTCACTACAGCAGATCTGTATCATACTCCGTCAAGTAGAATGCAATTTGTCAGTTCCTGTGTAGCGAATTATGATGATATCCGTTTAAAAACATGTTTGCAAGCAGTCAGCTGGCAAGTGCATTTATACTGGCCCATCTGTTACCACAGTAATTGGGTCATCCGCTTCAGAAGAAGCTGTTTTGCCTGCGTAGTGACAGAAGCAATGACCTCATATGAAGAAAGCCTGTATTGGACCAGGGATTCTAACAGTGGGATAGAGGAAAGACAATATTCCTACAGAACCAACTGGAAACACCAGACCCCCATGAGGCACGTGTTCAACTGGTGCTCTGGAGCAGGTCTGATTGCCCCTCAAGAAGTCATACTGAAGGAAAAAGGTTCTAGAAGGTATCATTACAGAGGTGACTGCAACTTACCTAAAGAGAGGGTTGTCAGGACTGTCTTCCTGTCCAGCACGACTGATAACCAGGACTAGCTGTCTTCCTGTCCGGCGCTACAAATCGCCAGCTTCAGCACCCTTCCGTTAACAGCAGGTACTGCCTGTGTGAAAAAATGAGAATGCGAAGGTTATGGGTGTATTTTAAATTTTTAGGTTGGCAATTTTAATTTGGAGTTTCCTTTTTAATAAGAGTAAATAACAGAGTTGGTTTCTGATGTAAAGATAATCAGGTTTTCGGTTACAAAAATTATGAAGTTATAACTCCTATTTTACTTGTTCACGACAGGAGAATCAGGTGTTTCTCTACATTAAGTACTAATTTTTCCTTTCTCTTTCTGTCTCTCAAGGCCATTATCCATTAGAATAACTTTGCTAGGATTGTAACTCTTCTCTATCCCTAGCAATTTTAAAAGATAGAGTACCTGCCTTTTTTAAAGTTAGCCTCTAGTCTGAACAAGAAACAATTGATACAAACAGTTTGTTACTTCATTAGTCTTTTTTCAGTCTTTAATCTTTTTCAATCTGAACCTTTTAATTTTCTCTTCTGAGACAAGCTCCCCTAATAGGTATACCGAGTGAGTTTCTGAGAGTTCAGGTGTCCATGATGCCTTGGCCACCTCAGTGGTACAAAGTCAGGCAGGAGTTTTTTGTAGTTAAACTCAACAGCTTCTCACTGACGCAGATGTATAGAAAATATGTAAAATAAATTGAGCAATTAAGTAAAGCTTCCCCTCAAATTTAAGGGAAGCATATAGTAGTTTAGAGATTAAGCACCAAAATTAGAATCATAGAATGGTTTGGGTTGGAAGGGACCTTAAAGACCACCTAGTTCCAACCCCCCCTGCTGTGGACAAGGACACCTCCCACCAGAGCAGGTTGCTCAAAGCCCTGTCCAGCCTGGCCTTGAACACCTCCAGGGTTTGGGCATCCACAGCTTCTCTCGGCAACCTGTTCCAGTGTTTCACCACGGTCATAGTAAAAAATTTCTTCCTAATAGCTACTCTAAATCTACCATCTTTCAGTTTAAAACTGTTACCCCTCCTCTTATCACTGATAAAGAAATACATACGTATTCTCCAAATGAAGCCCAAAACTGATTTAGTGGAAAGAAAGCTGAAGTAGGAAGACAAAAAGAAAGCTTCATACATCATACTCTCCCACTAGTTCAGACTTTGTGACCACCAGGGTCACTTCTGGCTTTATAGGTACTGACTCTCCCCTGCCAGCAATGTGTGAGTGGAACCTTCAGCCACATCAGCCATTTCCATCACTTCTTTCACACTGGACTTTAAAATCCCCCAAAATATTTAACAGAGTCATCGCTTGAACAAGACAACAGTTGCTGAAACTCGTTAACGTTTGACTTAATCTAGCAGGCTGCATCACTGCCAATCAATCAGTTTCTTAGATGAGCCTGTAAAATATGCAGTGAAAAACACCCAGCAAAGACAAGCTCATCACATTTCTACCAGCTTGGGCTAAGGGCTTGTTTCTGGTGGTAAGGAAGCTAACTTTTGAAAGAAGAGCTAAAAGGTAGGACTGAGGCAGCCAGGGTAATATTCAAACACCTTTTCAATACATAGTGGGATCATGTTATCCATATAACATCAAGCTCCTCAGTGTGATTATCTTTGTGTGCTCTTCTGTCAAACTGTTCTGACGGCACTTGGAGGCCCAGTTTTCTATACATCCTCACCATCTTAGCCTTGTGGGAAATGCATGGTGTCCTATGAGATTATTCTAGTCAGGCCACTAATAAAACTAAACACTTATTTGGATGCCCAGCTTTATTGTAGGGCAGTTGACTACTTTTTATTTTCCTGCACTGCTAAAAAACATGGAATTTGTTCACATACAGTCACTCGATACTGTAGGCATGGTACATGCTAAAGCAGACAATGCTCAACCTCATCTAAACCGTTTTCCTTAACCAGGTCTATTTTTTCCTACAGAAGTAGCCTTGCACTTATGGGACAGCCAGAAGGTGTGCCAACATCCACGGTAAGTTTATAAAATATCTGCTGACAGATGTGATTCACGGGAGACTTTGAAGGTTAAGGTTTCTGTCTCTCTTCCTTGTAGTATCCACAACTTTTCTTTGATGATCCTGGCTTGACGCAGCGACATGAACCGATCCACCCAGGAGGGTCTGTTGAGTGGCTGCCTTTAAAACAATCACCATCAACGTTTTACAGATCAACCAGCAGGGGTCCTGCCTTTGCCAGCGATGAAAATACACTTAAAGGTCTCATTGTTAATTGGGTCATGTTCTTTCTGGTGGAGCTTACTGGGCGTTGAATTCAGCTCTTTCCCCTATGCATATAAATATTACAGTCATAATAATAATCACAGCAGTAATACATTTATTATGTTTATTATCACTGGACCAAGCAGCTGTATTCTTGGAGGAAGACCCTATTTTGCTGGACGCTGCACAAGCCCAGAATAAAGCAGGCGGCCCCAGCTGAAGGGGCTAATGATCTAAGTAGGAGGCAGGATTCAAAGCTGGATATAGACCAGCTGGCGCAGGAGGCCAAGGAAACAATAAGACAGCGCTAATCAGTGAATATGCTGTGATCTCAGCATAACAACTCTCTGTTGACAAGCTTTCAGTGGAAAAGCGTTTCTCCCCCTCCTTGAAACAATAAGGAAAAAAAAAAAAGTTTTAAGAAGTCATTAAAAAGAGGCTAGTATATTAATCTTGTATGTTTATTGGGGTCAACTCCTAATTGTAGAAGGGCAAGTTCAGAAGAAAACCCAGGAGTGCTTGTTTGAAAGTCTAACATAAGGGCTAACGCTTGTCTTCGGGTGGATGGATAGACAATGGGAACCTAGAAAAGGAAGAATGACACGAGACAGAGCAAAACAGAATATGCAAAAATAGGAGTCACTTGTTCAAAGAGGTGAATTTGGGAAATATGCTTGGCAGTAGCATTCTAATCGGACAAGAGTAAATTTACTAATGCTCCAGGAAAAAAAAAGTTTCAGTAATCAAGACAAGATAATGAGAGCCTCGATGAGATTTTTAGCTGAGCATGTGTTGACTAGATCTCTACAGGTATCCACTCAAATAGAGTAATGAAGCACCACTTTAAAGTAGAAAAAGGCAATTTCTATGAAGCAAACAGATTAGAAAAATCTTTACAATCTAGCATTTCTTGTAGTTACATAACTAATATATTGGTCATCTTAACACTCACCGGCTTCAAATCATACTTATCCCTATTTTTTTTCCTCTGGACATTATTTGAAAAAATCACGACTATCCACAACCAGAATAGTTGTACACACAATTAGACCTCTTTAAGGGTGTACTGCAGGACAAAGTGCTCAGTGCTAGTGTTACTAGATACCTTATTCAGGCTATACACGTTGCAGCGCAGTGGAATTAGCTAACAGTGTTATTTGAGAGCACTAGTGGACAAAAACTTTGTAGATCTTGGCTCTCTAAATCCATGCACCAGTACTGAATGATTCCTGCAATGTAATTTAATCTTTTCCATCAGACTTTTAACTACAATTGAAAGGGTTTTTTTTGCCTATGCAAGTTCAATTTTTCGTTTTATAAAATTGTAGGATTACACCTACAGCTTTAAAAACACTACAACAGCTTTCTGTTAACTTTGTCCTCACTTGTTTCAACACCTGTTGTATTTACTGCAAAAAGGATTTCTGGGAAAGAATTACGATATAAGGAATTGGAACTATTTTTCTAACTTTCTGGCAAAGTTAAAATGACTTTTCTCTGTGTTGTGCAGTTTCCCCTCTAGATGGTAGAAGAGAACAAACTCTAAGGTACTTGTACTGTGAAGACTGGGATGATGTTAAAGAAAAACAAGTTGCCGGTGAAGTACAATGCAAAGGAGATGAAAAGTCATGCTGTATTACACTGTCTTTGTGTTCTGTTTTCATCTGACATAGGTAAGACCAGTTATACTTGATATACTGATTGTTCCTAGCAAACTCACACCTCGAATTTTGAAGGAATATTACTACCAAAAACTTTCCTGCACTATGATTTGCCTTTACATGACTGTTCTGAAATCCTCTCTTGAGAATACAAGCATCACTATTTAAATAGTTTTTAAATATAAAACATTATTTCAATACTCCTGCACATCTTCCGTTTTCTTTATAAAACCCTTCTCTTGATTTCCTTAAATGTTGTTGAATTGAAATCTCCACATGTCCAACAGTTACTGCCTGGATCCTGAATGATTTCCATGGACCTTTACCTTTTTCATACAAGTAATTCTTATTAAGCTTCAATTTTTGCAATTTCCCACTTTGTAAATCACACACCCTTCCGTGTTTTTCGTTTCAAGCTGTAACTAGAGTTACAGCTTGAAAGAAGAGTCTTCTATATCTCAAAATGTTCCTGAAAGAAAAGTAGTAGAGCTCACAAAAAGATCTGATATAAACCATCTTCTTTTCAATTCACTAGTAAACAGTAAAAAGAATCCTTCTATATTGACATGTGCCTGCCTTATGAATGCTGGTTTTATTAAAGTCAAGAGATCCCTCTCAGCATCAGGAAAAGAAATGAGGCTGCAAAATTATCTCAACTCTAGATACGTGTGGCCTCATGTTGGTAGAATGAATCTCAAGCTATAAAGCATATGTAAACCTCTGTTCATTGTCTTCTATTTTCTTCAATTTTGCATCAATAGATCCTGATTCTAATTCACTATTACATGAAAATATTAAAAATCGTTATCCCATGATCTCTGAAGCCTGCTTTGGCAGGTAGCATTCTCTTTTGATACTAGTGAAGGCCATGAGCACTATACATCTGCATAGCTGTAAAGGCAAAGATGTTACCTAGGAAAAAATACCCAACTACTTTCTCAGTTGCTCAACTTTGTTACTTGCAATACCATCCACAGGCCACCACGGTCCCTATGCCTGAGTTAGGAATGAGGATTTGAAAACAAACCCATTCTGAAGCAGAAGGAGCACAGGAGTGATTTCTAGCTCATCTCTGGTGAGTTTCATTCACACACGTAAGACACCGTACCGGCACCTTCCGCTTTCACATCATGATTTCCTTAACCGTGGAATCAAATTTTTAGCTTCTCCTCCCTCCCCACTTTTTCCAACCTTTTCTGGATTCTTCCAAAATTAGTGCCGACAAGGCCAGAGTTTAAAACACCTGTGCAACAATAAAAGCGAATTTTTACTGGCAGACTAACCTTTCTATTGATAAGACCAGTCTAGATGTCTTACAGCGTTGCTACGCTGTGCTTGGGTGCTGCACGGGCAACCTTCAAGCCTCTGTTTCCTAACTATTAAGTGACTGTCTTTGTGACTTCTCCACACTGTCCAGTGAGTTGTCATCTTCTGTTTAAATCATAAAGCAAAACCTTCCACTGAAGAGTAACACTCATCATATGGCACTGCATCGATCAGGCAGGGTCAGAGAACCACAGAGTGGCACTTCCCTCCATACACAAACTGGTAGAAACTGCAGAAGAAACCATGAAATGAGTAGACACCCAGGTAACCATGATATAACGGGGAAACTACAGCCATTGTACAGAAGTTACACATCCATTCGAGTTCTCTGAACACTAAGGGTGATCCTGTCAAAAAAGTATATTTGTATTTCCAGCTAATTGGGGGTAAGGTTTCAAACCCACAGAAATTAAATAATCAGAGAATAGTAGTAAATACTCTCCCCTGGTTTAATAGCTGTTTCAAAGGAAATAAATAAAGGATAAGAATAAATGTTGAGTTGGAAATGAATATGAAGGAGTGTTCCTGTTGAACACATTAAGTTTTCACAAAAGGACAGGAGAAGATGAAGTCAGCAAGGATATTGAATAATTCAGGATCACCAAAGTTTCATTATAGAGTCGCAGCGCATCAGCAGATCTGACCTCCACAGATCCCAATGTTGTATTGTGGGGCAACTTAAAGACTGTTAACATTTAATATTGATGAATGTAAACAGGAAAAAGCAACTCTTGATTATACATACATGTTAGGCTGTAAATTACCTATTACCTTTGCGATAATAGGATTTGAATTCACTGGGGATGATGTTAGGAATTCTCGGTAAAGGAATATAGAACAAAACATTATGTTAGCACATAAATCTATAGTATCTTGCTTTCAAAAATAGAAACAGAAAAGGGTGAAAAGGAAGAAGAAAGATACCAATAACTTCCATGTAATGAAAGATTAACTAGACTCTTCAGCGAGGACAAGAGACAACTCAGGGTATATACAGTTATGAATGGCATGGGGAAGGTGATAAAGAAATGATTACTCGCTTATTTCTCACAGCACAAGACAGCACCCAATGAAATTACAAGGCAGCTGCTTTAAAACAAATCAAAGGAAGTACTTTTTCATACAGCACATAATTAAATACCAGAACTCAAGGGATACTATGGAGGTCAAGAATATAAGTGAATTAAAAAAATATTAGAAGTATAACACAGTCCCATCAGTGGCTGTTAAGTATGATATTCCAGATGAAATTTCCATCTTGGGAAGTCCTGATGGCCAGAAGCTGGTAGAGCATGAAGTAAAAGGATTGCTTTGCATTTGCCACATTTCTTGTATACCTTGTCTCAGCACCCACGATTGTCACTGTCAGAGACAAGAGACCAAAACAGCCTTTTGGTCTCACAGGTTATAGCTACTCTCACACCTTGTAGTCGGTCTTGTCAGTGGAGAGGGGGGCAACACATAGTGACATACAAATTCCATGTCCAAAGTGGTTTATAAATCAGGTACGGCAGTGGTGCAAAGATACTCAGGATGGGTTTATTCAAGCATGGTAAGGTGTAGGGCAGCTTTCTAGTCTAAGTGCAGTGTATCATGAATTTGCTGAGCCAGTCTGGGTCCAGAAGTGTGCTCTCAGTTGGATTTAGCCCTGTTGAATGTCCCTTGGCTCCATGCAATGCCAGTTCAAGTGTCTCTTACAGCAGGCCTTCCCTTTCTGGGGGCACAGGCTCTGCATAATACACTGCACTGCTGGCTCCACACGCCTGTACTACCCTCTAACCAAGCTAGAAAAGCTCCCCCAGAAGGAGATGTACCAAAGACTGCATTGAGGAGACTTCAAACCAAACTCTTCAGCTGACAGTTCAGGTTTGAGGTGGAATCTACCTTCTCCTTCTTTTGGGATTGTACCAGCCTCCCATGACTATAAGCTGTAGAGCTGATGGTGTTTTGCTTAAGTGTTTCAAAGCTACTAGCTAAACAAGAAAAGGAGCACTGAAATTCATGAACGGTGGTTTTCAACAGCAATAATTTTTCTAATAATTCCAGTTTTCTTTCCTCCCTGGTTGCCACTCAGCTTCTCCTGCCTCTTTCCCCAGTGCTTTCATCTTAATACTATCTTGCCTTTCTGATAAAACTTCTGTCCCACTCCCTTCTCACTGATGCACTTCCCTCACCAATTCTGTGCTCCTAACCATAGCTCCCTTTGCTCCTATTCCTTTATATCTGTAGCCAACTTTGCTCTAGTTCCCTTGACCGGGCTTCTTGTGCTAACCCACTTCAGAATCACCATCTTTCTCCTTCTCGTGCTTGTGCTCCTGGCTTTCTCCATCTGTCCTTTTCTCCTTCCAGCTGTTTTCCGGAGCAGCTGTTTCCACCACCGCGCAAAGCCCAGATGGCTGAGTACTGACTAAGAGACAGCCATGTGATATCCCACTCTGCTCTTACAGCGGCAGAAATAGATGGAGTTCAGTCACCTGGAGGAAAAGTGAAGGGCTGAAGAATGCTTATGGTCTTCAGAGATGTTATATACTGACCCCCCCAGTCTCCACACGGAACGTGCGTGGCTTTTCCCCCAGAGCTCTGGCAGTTGGTGACTCTTGAGTAGTTTCACAAAGACAACGAAAGGCATTTCCTTGATTCTAGGAAAACTGCCACACTGAAACTTGAAGTCACCATCCCAGAGGTACAAGACTTCCACAGAGAAAAAGCTCTGAGAATATCTGTAGCGTGTGTAATGTAACAAATAATTTTTGTTCTGTTCTCAAAAGCAGGTCAATGGTTTTTGCCGAAGCTCAACAAGCAGCCCGCTTGGGGCGGACACAGCCCATGGAAAGTTCCATCCAGATAGTTTCAGGCTGGCAAACTTTAAACAACTGGAAAGAGGGACTTCTAATGGAAAATGTTAGGAACTCTTATGCATGACTACCCAGTCCTTCCAAACTGCCTCCTTTCCCTACTTAAAGTATGTGTGTGTATGCATGTATGTGTATATATTTATATATATATATATGTTTTCAAACTGGCACCACTAGAACAACACTATTAAGAGAACATTGTTGCTGTAAAACTCCTTCCCTACTGAACATTTTTTGCCTGGGTTTTCCTGCACAGCAGTCCCTTGCACAGTGTAAGGAGGGCACTTTGAACACGGCACACTGCTGTTTGAAGCCAAAACTACAATTTCAGCTTCCACAGCTGGCAATTATTTGAAGAAGAGAAAATGATGGGCCTATTAAAGAGCCTGAAATTGAGCCTGCGAAGCAGCTTTGGTGTATTTCAGGTTCTAAACATGGCAGCAGTAATGAGCTGAACGGAAAGCTTTGCGATGGTGCCTGAGCTCTCCTTGCAACACAGTAAGACATTGTTCGGGGCAAACGTAAGAACACTCCTTGCAGATAGATGATCTTGGCAGAAGTACCTTTTCAGTGGCCGTATTTCACTTACAAGACAAACAGTTCACTTAAAACTCCTAACTCCTTTTTCATTTTTTTTTTTTTCCTCCATCAAGGAAAAGTCACTATTTCCCCAAACCACGTGCATTTTAAGTTTCCAGCGATGCGAACCGCAGGCTTGAATGCTTGGTGGCTCTCCATTAAAAACACCGGCGCTTCTAAGAGCAATGACCGAAAACAACCCACCTGCGTTAAAAAAAAAAATAAAAGAAATGAAAACAAAAACTTCTTACAAGTGTTCCGGCTGTGGCACTCCAGCTCCCCTCTGCTGGGGGCACTTGTCACCTGGCGCCTCGGGCCTCCCCGCAGGCCTGGGGAGGAGCTAATGCTTCTGAGGAGAGGCTGGAAAAGGCGGGAAACCGCGGCTGCCGGTCCCTCCTTGGCCACGGCCAGGCCCAGCCCGCTGTCCCCACACGCCGACCCACCCCTCTACGGCTCCCGCCGCCGGGCGCGCTCACCGAGGCGTTAACCGCTCCGGCCCGGGGCTACCGGGGAACCCCGCTGGGGAAGCCTGAGGTGAGGTGAGGGGAGGCGGGGGGGGGGGGGGGGGAGCAGGACTCCTTG
>VXAK01001504.1:133593-152393 GCA_013399435.1 Arenaria interpres | reverse complement strand
TATATATTTTGCAGGATTTTTTAAAATGGTGTTGCTGGTTTTCTTTTCTCTTAACACTAGAGTCCTGAGGGCATTGAGTAAAGCCTGGAACTGGAATTCAGTAGCTTGGTTTTCATCATTATGTATAAATGCCCCAAAGCTTCTAATCTATTGCACTATAATATGGATTTTTTTTAAAAGTGATTATTTTTTTAATAATCATTTACCATGTGGAGATGTGCTTAGTCTCTAGACTGTTTTTTCCCAACATTTATTTGCAGAATGCTTCACAGATTCTTAATAGATACTCAGCCTATTTTTGTATTGGAGGGAGGAGCAACCTTCATCTGAAAATACTGGGGGTTTGAAGTTTTTTATTGTTGGTTTGGGTTTTTTTTACTGCTGGGGGCGATGGGATATTTTTATCAATGTTATTGCTACAGCCAGATATTTTTCATCAGATCAGTCATAGCGCTCTGGACAAAGCCATGTATAGCTTCAGGCAGGATGTTAAATCAAGGACCTTTGTTACTTGAATGCAGAATACTATTTATAGGGAATAAAAGAATTTGATGGTTTTCTCCTCTTGCAACATTTCTAATGAAGTTGAAATGGTTGCAAAAAAATAATCTGTGGAGGTTGTTTGTAGAAATTCTAAGGGTAAACACTAGAATTCTTTTGAAATCCTCACATCTGTAGCATAAGAAACGTTACATGCATAACTGAAACAAACTGGTATTATTCTTTTTTAGGTAATAAAGTAACCTTTAACATTCTAGAGTTGTTTGATATATGTAATCATTTTAGAGCTTAACATGGCATTTTGTTACATAAGAATCCTCAAAATTTTGCTAGAGATCAGTGTTTTTTCCTGGTTTATTTTACCTGGTTAAGATAAAAAACAGGATTTATTTCTATTCTACTGCTATTGAGTATTGGTTTTTGTTACAGAGCACTATACATGTAAATGACAGAGTTGTTCCTCAGCCACCTCTTCAGAAGTTGTCTGCAGAGAAGTTGACACGAGAAGGAGCTTTTCTTATGGATTGTGGTTCAGTAAGTTTCCAGTTTCACACAATCTTTTTTTTTTCTTTTTTTTTTTTAAAAAAACAAAGGCATGCTGAATTATCAAAAGCAGTCAATTCTCAACAATAACAGTGTAGTGAATCAGCATTTCAGGTAACCTGGCAGTAATCTGTGTTCCAGTGAAAGACTTTCATATTTTGATCAGAGGAGTATCTTTGAGGTTGTATTTTAAGGCTTCAGAGGTTAATTTTTTCCATGCTAGGCTGATCAGAATATATTAAGAGTTCACATTAAATTGTTTTTGGTTGGTTTGTTTTTTTTTTTTCTGGAAACAATGCATTTCTGCTTTCCAAAACTTCTCTTAATGGTATTAAATTGTATGTGCTACAGTCTCTCTAACAAAGTACTTCTCACTGATGCAGGAACGTTCTCAGTTACACACAAATATAAGTGATTTTATGATTTGTGGCTTGTGCGACGTAAGAGTTCTAAGAGTGAGGGAATTGTGGGGAGTGAACAAAATCTGTAGATACAATTTAAGGTATTAATAGAAATATATTAAAACACATTTAATTGCATAGATCATCATGGTACTTGAATAAGGTGATAAAACATCATGATACTCTAATGGCAGTCTAGAAAGTGCTTTAAACCTCGTAGGACTTCAGGGGCTGAGTGTGAATGTCAAACTAGCTTCTGTCTCCAGATGTCTGAAATATGGTGGCTTTTCATAATTGATGCCTTTATGACTTGTTTAGATTGAGAAGTGTTATGGTTTGAGAAAACCCATAACAATCTATTGTTGTTTAGACAATTATTCTATCACCCAATGACCCCTCCCCACCCGGAAAGGGGAATCGGGGAACATAAAGAAACACAAGGGTTGAAATATAAATAGATTTAATAGACTGAGACTAAATAATTAACAATAATACTAAAGNCTCCTTGTCCCTGCACCTGGCAAGGCTCGAAAACACTAAGGCCTTGAATCCCACAGAGCCTGGCTGGCTATAAAGTAAATATTATCACAAATTCAGACACTAGAGTCTTCTAGAAGTGCAATTCTCCCCAGCATCAGAAGAAAAGTTAGTCCTGTGCCTCTCAACCCAGGACAAGAAGTCACGGTGCAGTAACTGATACATTAGGGTGTGACTTCATAAAATTTTAGATCCTTCATTTTAGGAGCTAACATGGGAAGTTAATGCGTTAACTGTTCCAATACAGACATGTCTTGCATCCTCATTCTTTCAGTATTTGCATTCTACCTATACCTTTTTTGGCATGTAATGATTTTTTTTTTCAAATGCTACCAATGTATTAATAAGTAAACGTACAAATAATGAATGTAGAGATGTATATATGAATTGCATCTGGTATTATTCTAGTATTATTCCAATTACATCACCACTTGTCTCTAAAATGTATGCAAGGCCTTTACTAAAACTGATTCTGAACTCTTACAGATTTTTTACATTTGGATTGGAAAAAACTGTGATAACAACTTCATAAAAGATGTTCTTGGATACCCAAACTATGCGTCAGTACCACAGAGAATGGTAGGTGTTTTAATGAGCTGGCCTGTATATGGCTAACATGCGGAATCTATATTTAATCTTTTTTTTCCCCTGCATTTTCAGTTTTTAATTATGTAACTATGAATAATGGGGGTTTTATTGGGTACCTTCTAGCCTCTTGCCAACTTCATAGGAGACAGATAGTTGTGAAATGCTTTCAAGTAAAAAATGTGAATGTGTAAATTTTGGCATTTATGGAATGCCAAAAAATTGCTTACCGCTTTTATTATTTTTATGAAAATACATGTGGGTTCACAAGAATAGGATGGAACTTCATAGAATGAATTAAAAAATTATGTATTCAGATCTGTTAATTTCTTAGATGAGTTATTTTATTGATATCACGGTGTTCAGAAGCCTTGTGTTCTCCAAACCTGGTGTAAGGTACCAAGCCTATGCTATGACATGATAGGTAAAGGGTAAGAATTAAGTTTTGCTCATCTTCCAAGCCTTGAGTTAACATTAAAAATAAACACTTTTAGATATTAGAACATCAGAGACCTTTGGATATGTGTTTTGGTAGAGGGGTTATGTTATAACTGTACCTTTAGTCTTGTGCATGAAACAGAGCAGGAGTTACAGCTGGAGGTGTCCAGGGCCAGGCTGGAGGGGGCTTTGAGCAACCTGGTCTGGTGGGAGGGAGGTGTCCCTGCCCATGGCAGGGTGGTTGGAACTCGATCATCTTTAAGGTCACTTCCAACTCTAACCATTTTATGTGAAAGTGGTAATTATAAGAACAGGTTAAGAGTGATGAGCTTTAAGACTACTGTAAAATCGGACTGCTTGTTCAGAGTTTTGTATTTTGCTTGTATTGGCAAATTACAACTGTCCCCTCTGATCAGGTGGTGATAAGTATTAGTTGAGAGAGTTTTCAGGAAGAACTTGGATAAAAGAAAGATGATTGTTTGAGTTTTTTCCTCTGATTTTCATTATAATAAATGCTATATAATCATTGGAAAAAAGTTAACATAAACAAAAATTATCTTTGCTTTTAAATTATGTCTTCCGTTCATTTATTGTGAAGGTAGCAATGCAACTACTTTTAAATCTGTAATCAATTCTTTTATGTCATATCAACTGTCTTAAATGGTTATATTGGCCTAGGAGCTGGCATGTTTAGCTCATTGAATGACTCAAGTTTTTTTAATTGTTTTTTTCAGCTCATTCCCAAACCAAACAGTCCAGTATAATCGTTGTGTTGAAATTTGCTTACAGTTCAGATTTCACTTCTTCACGTTTTGTTCATCTTTTTAGTAATGCAAAATGCAACCTGTAGGAATTTGACTGACAGGGGAAGATAAAGGCAAGAAAACTGCAAAAGCAGCATTTTGAAAAGATGACTTTTTAAATGAGCTCGCTTTCTAAAATTTTCTGCACTTAGAAGGCAGTTGTTAAAGATGTACTGCTTCCTACAGAACAGATATTACTGAATTTTTGTATTTTTAGCTGAAGAAAAAATGTATATGTAATCTGTGATTGGTAATTTCTTGATACAAATTGTGGCTTGGGTCCTGTTACATTTATCAGGACCTGTTTTTCAAAGTAGTTTTGATAGTAAAAGATGATGACTGCTTTCAATTCCCTTCAACCAGACGCAGCTTCCTGAGGTAGATGCGCTTTCTTCAGAACGGACACGATCTTTTATATCTTGGCTCCGCGACAGCAGACCTTTAAGTCCAGTTCTTCAAGTAATAAAGTAAGTGTTTCTGTTAGATAATGAGTAATTATTGGCATCTTGTAGTTACAGTTTCTGACTGACACTGATGAAAAGTGGGAATATCTGACCCAGAAGAAACTGAATATCATCCTCTTTTCAGTTGCTATCATGCTATTATCTAACATCCCTTAGCAGCCAAGGTCATCTTTGAAACTAGTACAAATTCAGTTGCTAATAGGTTTTATTGGTAGGCATTAGTTGCATATTTTTATATTGTTAAGAATGTACTAAAGCGGCGTATATCCTAATGATCGGTGGGCTTAACCAGGTTAATTTTTGCTATAACTTTAATAATTTCAATACCTACATGTAAATAAAAAAAAACAAGTAAGGTTAATAATCTATAGATGGCTTAATAATTTTATGTATTTGTTACTGAGCTCCATAAGGACCACAGTTGATTTATGACATATGAGGCAAGTTCTGAAGCCTTCTCAAGCCATGACCTGCTTAAAGAAGTTTAAATTCTATAAAATGCTTACACTTGAGTTTACGTTTGTCTTCTCTAGAGTACTCAAGTTACTGAGCCTGATGGAGATCGCATTTTTTAAAGAGTATGATGAGTTTCTTACTCAAATAAATAATATTTAAATGTAGGACTGAAGCTCTTCAGCTGTTGGCGTTGTGGCTGCCGCTTGTATTGCGAGTAATGCTGAGAGACCGTAGTAAATAGTACAGCTTGCAGTAAAGCTCGGCTGTACCAGTGCAGAGGACTGTGCCCCAGCAAATATTTGCTATTTCCCAGCAAATTTTTATTGGGGTGATAATTTTGGACACCAGGTCTGCGACATGTTTACCTTCTCTGTTCTCTTGCCAAATAAGAAAACCCGGGGAGGGCGTTGAGATTACATCTACCCAGAGATGTAAATTTTCCAGTTTTTTAATCTTTGCAGGATTTAATTTAACCCTTTCAGAATTCATTGCCACCAGCATATTTGTTCACTTCTAAACCAAAATCATTTTTATGCTTGCATTTGTGTGTTTCTGCAAGATACTTTAAACGCTATTTCACCCACTTTTCTACCATTTTATACTTTTTAAAAAGATGCTGTTGTTTGATAGCTTTAGGGGTTTTTTTACTAAACTTTGTATTATTTGCAATTGTAGTATCTTTGGACTGAATTCAGACTCAAAAGGACAGTAAGCAATTCATTAGAACTTATGCCTCTGCTCGAATTTACAGTGAATTTTTTGCTCAATGTTTGGACTAACATATCTTCCCCTCTTCTTTCAGAGATGAGAACCCTGCCAAAACAGATTTTTTTCAGCATTTAATTGAGGATCGGACAGAAGCAGCTTTCTCATATTATGAATTCTTACTTAATATTCAACAGCAGATTTGTAAGTGAACAAGGAATAAATAGAAGAAAAATTCTGACTTCAGATGGAAGCATGGCCCGGGAGAAGCGTATGGGAAATTCCAAAAGTGGATACTCGTTCTTCACAACATACAGTGACCAGCACTGTCTTGGAAGCTTTACAGCTAAAGAAGTATATGTTTCCAAAAGAATTTTGCAGATTTACTTCAGTCTAAAAGCGCTAGGAGTGATGAAGCTGTTTCACTAGTAAACTTCAAATTGGTTTATACACGTTTCCAGTTGTGCGGCGGTATGGTGCTCTGTTTATTGCAAGCCGGTGAATTTACGTAGCTATGTGGGATGATATTTCTTAACAAAATGTACAATTAGATAAAGCCTTTTTTTTTTTTTACATTTATTATAGTAGCCCTTCCAGATGCAAATTCTTAACAGACATGTCAAAGGGCAGTGCTGTATGTTGGTTGTTTATATGAATTTCTTTTTAAAAGGAATGATTCATACTTACTAAAGACTTTAGCGAATTCCCTGTGAAAGTTGTAGAGTTTCAGTAAAGTACATCAATTGTAGAAATAAAATATATAATGTACATAAGTATTACATTTGTAAAGAAAATGTAAAAAATGTAACTAAAAAAAGACTTAGGTCAGTGTGCAGAATTGTTGAGTGCTCAATGATGAATTGTTTTGTCCCAGGCTAGACAATGAAGTTGACTATTAAAACATGCTAAAAAAGTATCCATGTAGAAAGAACGTAGCTGCTTCTTCTGTTAATTTTAGGTGAATTTATTTATAATTGGCTTACTAATTAAAATATTTTGCTTTATCATGTGTTTTTATATTTATGCAAGTATAATCTTTTTGCAACTAAACTCCTACTGAACTGACTATTGAAGAGAACGTGTTTACCATTTTATTTCACAGGCCTCTGGAAGGGAGGAGAAAACACTGCATAGTCTGAAATGAGCTATTGCTATATAGTTCCTAAAACCCTTCTTATGTATTATCCTAAAGAAGGCATATCTGTTAACCTTGTTTTACGTTTTGTAAACTACTGTAGTCTTGGTCCAGGTTTCTGTAACTTGTGTTGTCTGCCATTTAGAGTAAGCATGGGTAATCATTTACTCACAGTTAATGATTTGACTTCTGCTGTGTTCGAAAGGAAGAAGAAGGAAAAAAAAAAAAAAGGCAGGGGTATAAAAATTAACTGCCTTACACCAATGAAAGTAAAGGCTTTAAAATGTCAAAATTCAAAATGTAATCACACTTGCATCTTTCTGAAATCTTGTTTGTGCTAACGTTCTGGTAGATCAATGGTTTGGGCTTTTGGATAGATTTACCCTAGATTTTTAAATTTGGTTGTTAGGTTGGGATGGTTTTGGTTTGTTTTTTTTAGAGGCACATGAGAAATAATTCATAAAGCACAATCACTCATACGTGCTTTCTGAACTTTGTTTATTTGTTTGGTTTAATGAAATGTGACTAGAATGAAATAATTAAGTACAAAAAACTAAACTATGATTAGTATGATTACATTTTCTTTCAAAGTAGCCTTGAAAATGCTAACATTGTATTTTAATTGCCATATCCCCTGAATCAAATAGTCAAGAAAAAAAGTACTAGATGTGGATGGCAAATGCTTTAAAAGCTGCACTAATTAAGTTCTGCAAGTGATGTTATTCTGCATGTTAGCACAAACTCATTGTTTGGAGAAGTTACCTTATAAATTAAATTTGTGTGTTGTCCTTAACTAAATGTGTTTAAGTTACCCAAAGATTACTCAAGAGAAGCTTTCCATTTAGTAAATTAGTTTATCATGTAATAAATGTCTGAGGCGATGCTGAATGTTGTCCCTAAATCAGACCTTCAGGATTTCAGTACTTGTCTGTAGATAAATTTGCTTTGGGTGAAAGCTAAGTGCTGGTGAAGAGTGGGGTATCTTAAAAATCATTTGTAATTGCAAAGATGAGAAGAGCATGTTACAATTTTAAACGCCCCACGATAGATGCTTCTTGACTTGTGAGCTTGGTATCGAATTAACTGGGAATATACTATGCCATGATTAATTGCAACGTATTCTGTAAAACCATTACTTAAAGCTTTATTCTTCTATGGTTTTTGTATATAAAAATTATGAAAAGTACATCTTGAGAGCTATTTGTTCAGTAAAGTTATTACACGGCACAGAGAATCTAGTTATTTTTTTACTAATTGTAGAGCACACCTCCGTTCTGACTGATCCTTAGTTTAAATTTTTAAGTCTCATAGAAGTATCTTGAATTTGAAACGTTTCAGGGTATAGTGTTTTGAACGATGGAGTTTCTGTAGGCACGGCCCAAGTATCCAAAAGGCAGTTTTACTTAAAGTGGTTTGGATCACACGGCTATACCACCAGAAGATACACACCAGAAGATTAATCCCTACCAAGGGATGCACTGTGAAGCTCTACAGGCATTTTGCCTGCTGAGTAGTATTTTGGAGGAGAGATAAGGGGCATGCTTTCCTATCTGTCCAAAGAAGATCTCCAGCCATTAGAGGGACTAAACTCTTGCCAAGACGCCTTCAACACTGCATAATATAAATCATGCCTAGTTAATGAGAAATGTAAGGTTTGCTGGGGAAAATGTTTCCCAGCCCTGGCTAAGCAAGGCTTTGGGGGATCAGTTCAAATTCTCAGTCTTCTACATACTGACAGGAGGTGTCCCTTTTCATATCTTAGTTCTAAAAGCAACATCTTGTACCTCTTTTACCAATTAAGTCATATAGGAGATCCTATTGGAGAAAGGAGAGTCCAGGAAGCTCTTACAATGGTAGGACACGTGATGCAGCTCCCAGAGAATTACTACGAAGCTTGATTCTGTATTATGTTCTTAAGCTTATTACAAATAAGCCTATTCATGAATCTTGATGTAGAGCTTCGTGGCAATGGAGAAAAGATGACCAGGTGTGGGTGATCTTGTTTGGCTTTGGTTTTGTCAGATACTGAAAAGATGGTTTTGTCATTATTGCTGTATTTAAAAAGGCAGAATTAGTTGTTAGTAATCCTAAGCATCAAGAATCCTCAGTAATTTTAAATCTGGGGTCTTACCTTCTTTTCAGGCCAAATACTTTTTAAGAATTTTGTGCAAAATTTTCAATTAATGGGACGGAGGTAGGTTTATGACGGAATAATTACAACCTCACTCGTCGATTTCCTTAGTTAGAAATACTAACTCCCGCGTGAGAGTCCTGATTGCATCTCATTTTTTAATTTGTGTTTTACAGTATATTTTTGTCTCGGTGCTGTATTCTTACTGTGGGCAGAACTCTGATTGTGGGCTGTATTCTGATTGTGTAACCCTGCAAAACCTTAGCAGCCAGTTTCACTGATCGCGAGTTTGGAGGTCTGAGGCTCCAACTGGTGATGAATTTATGGAAAACCCCAAATACGTGTCAGTTACTATGTCAAAAATGACTATAGTGACTTCTTGTTTAAAAGCGGCTCTTCGGCTTCTAATAGATACAAAATCGTTTGTGCAGTTCTCTCCAGTAGTTTACTCTGTTTATAGAAAGGGTGGAGAGGTGTCTACATACGCTATTGCTTCTCAGTTTTTCATAAATGAGGTGAGAATGTAATAGTAATGCCCATTGGACCCAGATAATTCTGATTTAGCGTAACAGCTTTATTTTGGTACAGCTGTGTTGGGAATTTTTAATAAAGGTGGTGTAGGCAGACTGTAATGATTTATTGATGCATCTTTCTTCATCTGTCAGTTCCCAGAATTAAAAAAGCACATTTCTAGCAGCCTTGCATGCCTTTACTTAAACTGATACGATGTTGTATTCAGACGCAGGAATCTGCAAAGTGTGGTTTCAGCTATTGCAAATACAAGAAAGCTGGAGAGGCACTTTGTACAAGTGATAGGAGGAGGGCTAATGGTTTCAAACTGGAAAGGGAGGAGATTTTGGTTAGATTTTAGGAAGAAATTCTTTCCTGTGAGGACGGTGAGACACTGGAACAGGTTGCCCAGAGAAGCTGTGGCTGCCCCATCCCTGGAGGGGTTCAAGGCCAGGCTGGATGGGGCTTTGAGCAACCTGCTCTGGTGGGAGGTGTCCCTGCCCAGGGCACGGGGGTTGGAACTGGATGATCTTTAAGGTTCCTTCCAACCCAAACCATTCTATAATTCTATGAAATAACTGGGATTTGAAATCTCTTGAGAACACTTTATTTTTCCTTGCAAGCTACTGATGATGCCTTTTCATGAAAAATCCAAAGGCACCCTACTTGTTTGAGTCTAGCAAGAGAATTCTCAGGTGACTTCCAACCCAAACAAGAGATGATTACGAGAGCAATGAAAATTCAAATAACCACATTATAGGTGCTTCTTCAGTTTATGTTCCAATCCTGAATTCTTACTGATTTCCACTTGCAAGGCCTTTGTCTTCTCCTTCACAATTTTGATTAGTAGAAAATATCAGATACTTCACAGAACTTATTTTCCTCTGAAAGTCCTTAGCAAACGTGATGGAGCTACCATGCACAAGATTTTAGCAGTTGCACACTTCTATAGAAGGTAAATGGAGGAGATGACAGAACTCCTTGACCTATTTCAGAACCTGTTAAAAAAAAAAAAGAGATGAGTTTTTAATCTTGATGTTCTTGCTCCTGTTCACCTTCATGATTTTCTGTTTTATATTTCCTTAAAGCTACAGATGTGGGTGTATTGGATTTTTTAGATGCTGAGAGAACACCGTCCTAGAGGCATCAGATCTCCAATTACACCCTTAATCACGTTAACATTAGAAGAAAAGGTCAAGTTTTAAAAAGGTCAAGAGTGTTGGAAGGAAGTACTGTGTGGCCAGCAAGTAGTACAATTTTTCTTCTGTTTATCAGCAGGAGTAGAAAGTCTCTGCTTGTGAAACACTTGAGGCTCTGTGGGATTTTTGAGTGAAGTGTTTACTGGCACCAGAACCCTCGAGCATGAGGAAGAGTCGGTGATAATTAACCATCTTGGTAATCTGCTAGCCTTAGGAAATGTTATTCTTTTAAATTGTTTGAAAAGATGTTTTAAAAAAAATCAACGAAATATTTTAGAACATAATTTAGGAAAGCACTGTATTTTGTTAATAACTTCTGTAGATACAATGCTTTCAAAAAATACTACAGGCTGTAAATTCCAGCTCCTCTGAATACAAAATGTTACCAAAAATTACCCGATGACCTAATGAAGCAAAAAAAAAAAAAGAATAAAATGTGTAGCAGCCATCTGTAGCTAAGGAGTTCTTTCTGCTTTTCTTTGTCTCTTTGGCAGCTGAATGTACCGCTCTTATTATCCGAAGCAGAGCTTAGGGAAAGCCAGGCGTAGAAGCAGAACTGGAAGCAGTGGGATGTGTGCTGGATGTCCTCACCCAGCCTGCTGAGTGTGCGCACAGCTCCTGAAAGATTGGGTGCTTGGACCATCTATCCAGAGGTTGGAGTTTAGCAATTTCTTCTGTATTTCTAAGTGCCTTTTATTTTTATTCAAGATAAAAAGCCACTCTGAGTTTCCAGGCTCTCCCCTTTCCCCCATCCAAGCTATTATTACTAATCACCACAAATACTTTGTTTACACAAAAGCCTAACTTATTCTTGGAGAGCAAACGTGACATCTTTCAGCCTTCCAAACGTGTATTCTGAAAGTTTTAATTTCCTGGAAAAAAGAAAAGAGTGGAAAATGCCTCCGCAACCAGGAGCGTGGCATCTTGGAGCAGCGCGCGTGGGATGGATTGGTTGCTGCAGGAGGAGAGCCCAGCCATCGAGGAAAAGCGGCGGCGCGTGAGGAGCAGCAGGATCCAACCCCAGCTGGATCATCCAGCGGCCGTTGCCCATCCACCTGCTCCGGCATCCTGTCTCCTGGAAGAGTGGCTGGAATCGGATGGTCTGAGGTGAAACGGGAGAAATCCCTAGTGCGGGGGTTGTCCTGCCCCGAGCTGAGTTGCGACTCTCCCTTTCCCATTTAGAGATCACCTTGAGGTGCGAAAGCCTGTTGGCGTTTTAGCTAACCAGAATAACTCAGTATTGTTGACCTTAGTTTGTATAATTTCTTCTGATGAAAAGTTTTGCAATTTAATGACCTGTAAAGAAAAATATAATATTAATTCTTATTACTTCTGAAAGCTGCTGAATGCTCTGTAGCTTCCTGTGCTGGTGAGAACAGGAAATGCCAAACTCTTCTTTCTTTGATGCTCAGTTATCACTTCCTCTCCTTAAATTGCTTTCGGAGGCGTTCGGTTTCTCAGTATGTTTAAATTTTTGATGATGTTCATCTGTCTTCTCACACCACCTGGTAAGACTCTGCTTGAGATAAGGTGCCTGGTCCTATGCAAAACTATGGCAAATGGTGTTGCGTGAACTGATTTCCATAAAGGTGGGTATCAATCACCTTTTCTACTGTTACCTTTTCCCCTTTTCTGCTCTTTTTCATCCTAATTTCTTGTTAACGCAGGTTAACAGTACAGTGAACTATGTTAACAGTAATAGCTGGTTCTTTAAATAAGTGTGTGTTACAAAAAATAAGTTCTGTTCTATGGCTTCCCGGAGAATTTTTTTTAAAAAAGAACAAAGTTCATGGGTTTTGTTTCTATTCTCTTCCCTCCTCAATGGCAGTTTCCGATGGTGGCAGGAAGAATTGTTTAGCTCCTTTACTTTGAAATTTAGGACTTGCCTTAAAAGAATAACTAGAAATAACCAAAATGCTGCAGAAACTGCACATGTTGCAGAAAAGGGCTAGGCAGGACTGCAGGGTTTACTGAAGCAAGAGTTAGGACCTCTAGGAATGTCCTCCAGCTCTAACTTGTGAATTTTACATTAATTACATGTAAAATGGCTTAGAAGCCAGCATTTTCTCCAACAACTTGTCATGCTCCTGGCAGTCTTTCTCCCTTAGCCTAAAACAGTAACAGGGGGACATGGGATCACCTCAAAGAGAGGAAGAACCGTTCCCCAAACAAAGAACATAACCACAAAACCCAGTATATTTTCCTGGGACACCAGTAGGGGTGGAGCGGATGCTCAGGTCCTGGAATATTTGCATGAAATGGGAAGTGAGAATTTTTAGAACAAATGTGGTTGTGACTCATAGATGCTCAGCTCTGGTGTTCGTTTGCAATGACTAATGTGAAATGACAACAAAAACAAACGAAAAGACCCTGGGTATCTCAGCACGCGTGGTTTCCTCTGGTATAATTCCTGTTTGTGCTTGCTTTGAGAAGTCAGTTAATATCGCTGTTGGCAGATTTTGGACTGTAAAGTATTTCTTTTACTTCAGCTCCACTCTTTCCCCTTGATTCCATGGTCTCTTCCCTGTATCTGAGGGCAGTGTGTTGAGCTGTGCAAAGCTAATGGTGACCCTCAGTTATAGGCACCAAGTGCTTACACAGAGGTTTCACGGAGGACCCCCTGACCAAGGGGGTTGGGCTGGGCTGTCTTCTGGGCAGCCATTGCTTCCTGCCCCACGCTGGTGACATCAAATTTACATCTTCTCGCATTTTAAGCCATGAGTCACACAGAGATCTAGTGTAGGTCTCCCAGATGCCCCACCCCTGGAGGGGTTCAAGGCCAGGCTGGATAGGGCTTTGAGCAACCTGGTCTGGTGGGAGGTGTCCCTGCCCAGGGCAGAGGGTTGGAATTGGATGATCTTTAAGGTCCCTTCCAACCCAAACCATTCTATGATTCTTTGAGCCAGCAATGTGCCCTTGTTGCCAAGAGGGCCAATGGAATCCTGGGCTGCGTAGGGAAGAGTGTGGCCAGTAGGTCAAGGGAGGTCATTCTCCCCCTCTACTCTGCCCTGGTGAGGCCACAACTGGAATCCTGCGTCCAGCTCTGGGCTCCCCAGTTCAAGAGAAACGGGGAACTGCTGGAGAGAGTCCAGCGTAAGGCAACAAAGATGATGGAGGGATCTCCCTGATCAGGCATCTCCTTGATGAGGAAAGGCTGAGAGAGCTGGGAGTCTTTAGCCTGGAGAAGAAAAGGCTGAGGGGAGACCTTATTAATGCTGACAAGGATCTAGAGGGCGGTTTGAGGGAGGATGGAGCCGGACTCTTTTCAGTGGTTCCCAGTGATAGGACGAGGGGCAACGGGCACAAGCTGGAACATGGGAAGTTCCACTCCAATCTGAGGAAGAACTTCTTTGGGGTGAGGGTGCCAGAGCCCTGGAAGAGGCTGCCCAGGGAGGGTGTGGAGTCCCCTTCTCTGGAGATCTTCAAGACCCACCTGGATGCCGTCCTGAGTGATGTGCTCTGGGCAACCCTGCTTTGGCAGGGGGGTTGGACTGGATGATCTCTAGAAGGTCCCTTCCAACTGCGACAATTCTGTCATTCAAGCTGTCTGTTCCTGCAAGGTTCTGAATGCTCAGCACCTTGAGGGACGGGGAATATAAACTTCATTTTATCCCCCGGAAAAGATGTTAGTGATAGGGACCTAGAAACCAGCAGGACTATTCTCTTTGAGACCCTGTCCTCCCCGGGGCTTGTAAGGAAGGCTCTTCATCAAAGAGGTGTGCTGGTGTTGGTACCTGCTGCACAAAAGCTTAATGGGCTGCTAAAATTGTACTGGGAACACGAAATTAAAAAATGATATGCTGCTTCCAGTACTAGAATGTGACTTTAATATTAATGAATGTACTCAAACAACGGTCTTTGGCATAGGTGCTACGTGAATTCCCAGTGAGCTGGCCTGTGTTATCACCCTGGGGTCAATTTTTATGTCAAACTGCAGCCTTTCGCTCTTGGGCCAGTTCCTTCTTAACCTGATTTTTTTTGGCTCTGAACCATACTCTGTGCACTGATTTCCTGCCCCGTGCAAGCCGTGTTCATGTGTGCAATGCCAGCCTGAGTAACAGCTTACTGCTCAGCTGTGATAGTTTTTTTGGGGTTTTTTGAGACTTTTGTACCTGCCAGGTGATCCTATGTGTCAGTCCTGCATTAAGCCCCTAAATGCAATAATTCTTTCTCTAAGGATTTATGCATCAAAGATAAATTTATAAGCGAGAGGAAGCGCACGAGAAAGTCCAAGCAAACAATGAGACAGTGACAAGTCTCAGAAGAGGGAGGAAAAAATGCTGACTGGGGATGATGCAACTTCCCTATAATCGCAATTCCAGTCTCTGCTTCACTGACTTAATGCTCCGGTGCAATTGAGACAGCCGGGCAGCTCTGTAATGAGAGTGTAATTTACGATCCTTCACCTAGTCTGAGCGCTTCTCATTCCTTGAGTAAGAATTCATCTCTGTAATTGGAGTCTGGGTCTTTTCCCATGTGGCGTCACGCTTTCCAGCGGTTTACTTAGGAGATCTTACGGGCACGATCCACTGCCCAACCGAAAATACAGAGCTTTTGTCCATGTTTTATGCAAATCAGAGGTAGGTCTCATCTCACTATTCCTTCACTAGAGCCAGGAGGATTAGGATATCAGTAGTGGCAGAGCTAATGTTTTGCAATGAGCTCCTCTTCCATACTTTGAAGAGATTTTTTGCTTTAGCTGGGAGGGAACGTAGTTTTTCCCCTGGTGAAAAAGTTTGTCTTTATGTTGAATGGCCACCGTGCTGTTACCACGAACAGAAGGAACAAAGGAATTTTGTATGCTCCCCTCTTTATCAAAGCATAGGAGTTTGGGTTTCATCCTTGTGACTTTTTGGGAAACTTCAGACTGTTTAGTTATGGCTTGTAATGGCCTGATCTGGAATTCTGCAAGCAAGGCTCAAGATCTGAGCTCAAATCTGCTGCCAAAGAGGAGAGATTTTTGCAGCAGCTTCTCATTACCGGATGCGAGATATATCTCTCAGTAGAGACATGGTTTTTGGAAGATGTATCGCATAATTCCATTCCATTATATTTTCTGTTTTGAGCTGTAGTAATGCAATAGTTAAAAGAAAAACCTCTAGCTGTTGGTTTTCAAGTAAGATGCATTGGAAAGTTTTTGTTCCGGGGGATGCTGGAAGTGGGAGGAGGAAATCCTGCTTAAAGAGGACGGTGTAGAACTGCCTTAGGGAGAGAGATCCCAGCTATCTGTCGTGGGTTTGGTATTGTTGGACAGATGGGGACTTTGAGTTTCATCATCATCAGGTTTTTTCTATCCTTTACCCTCCATCTCGGGAAGGGTACCCGTGAAAAAACAGGGAAGAGCATTAAAAGAACTGTGATGAAGGAAGTAAGACAGAGGATGAGGAAAAGGGATCTGGCTTCCATTGGACTCCTATAGCTGGCGAGCGAAGATGATTACCCCGTAATTAGTCTGTGTGCCTTCCCCTTCTGAACGTATTTGGAATATGATGCATGGCACCTTGGGTCACGTTCCTCTCTGTGGTAGAGATCTCTGCTCTTGCAGTTTAGTGCCCTTGACATTCCAGTTGGTGAGACATGTCTGGAGTTAGGGGGCTCTTCTAGACCTTGGTATTTTGCCCAGAGGGAAAAAAAATATTAATTCAGAAGATCATCCATGTCCTTCTGTTCTACTTTAAAGTTTGTTGTGGTTGGTTGTGGTTTTTTTTACCTTGGCAAAGATTTGAAATGAATACTCTGAGGTTTGAGACAGACCCTTTGCCACTCGGAAGCATTGTGGCCAGGATTCCTCTTTTTTCCCCCCTTAGTTTCACGCTTCCCTAGAGCTCCGTCTGGTTTTATTTTAGTAAACCGTTTCCTCTTTAAAAAACATCCCTGAGAATATGACTTGAAACGTAAGCCTGCTTGTTTTCCTAACCATTTTCTTACTGGAATTGAGGCCAGTCGCGTATGTGTAATAGGAAGAGAAGCCCCCTGATGCTGTGCATGCATAAATCCCTCTCCTTCCAGTGCCGTTTCCTATTGGCAAAGCACACCGAGACCAGAGGGAGAGAGATCAACTTGCGTGTCACAGAAGAAGAAAGCTCATTCCCAGCTAGTTTCAAGTAATCTAACTCCTTGTTGCCAACTACATTGTAAGCACGGGGGAAAAGAGACAAAAAGGCAAAAGTTTGGGAACTAGCAAGTCATTCTGAAAGCTGTCCCCCTTGAACAGCCTCCAGCTCCAGACCTCGCTTTAGCGGTTGCACTCAAGAAACGTTGCCATTCACTGCATTTTATAGCTATTTTAATGGCATCTGTGACTGTAGTGATGTTTCACAGGATTATTTTTATTATTTTTACTGTATTCAATGTGTATGAAAAGACACATACAATGACAGTTTCATGTAGACTTTCCTTTGTCAAGTGTTAATTACGTACGATGTCAGTTCGGAAGCGAAGTATGTTACAAATCTTGAGGTATGATTTGAAAAAAATGAAGTTCCAGTGAACAGTGAGTACTTGGAGCGGAAACTGTGAGATACAAAACGTGTTGCTTAGCAAACAAAGCAGGAGTTGCCTCATGAGGCGGTTTGAAAGGTGTGAAAGGTAATGTAGGGTAAGTTTTCCAAAGTCATTATTTTAAAATTGGCACCGACGCAAGATGCAGCTAGCAAAATGTTCCCTCGTTTCTCCTGGCTTGTAGGAAAAACCACGAGTCTTGATTCCCAGTCAGGCAATCCCTGTGATACAGGGATCCTATCACAGGTTAATGCCTTTGGGAGTCGCTGCCTCTTAACGGTGCAACTTTTCCTGCCGTTCCCTGGGACTTCACTCACTTCAGTGTCCTGAAACGGGAATGAGTGGCTCCATGATCTCCGCTGCAGATGGTTACCTTTCCAGAGCTCGGAAGATGGACACAAGTGGGGTCTTTTTGAGTCCCCCAGAGCCATCAAGTGTGCAATAAGTTGTGGAGTTTTTCCATGATAGCGGCAGTCTTTCAGATCTGCAACAGCCCGGTTTCTAAAATCCTTCAGTCATCACAGGGTAAAGTTTGTTTTGTTTTGTGCAATGTTGCTTTGGAGGAGGACTGTAAAGGGTAGAGAAAAGCAGAGGAATACACCACTTCCCTGGCGTAACGCCACGGGTCTGATGTGCTGAACGTGAAAACCTGCATTGGTGAGCAGGGACATTCTGTGGGATAAGGTGATACCAAACAAATCACGGAATCATGGAATTGTCAAGAGTTGAAAGGGACCTCTAGAGATCATCCAGTCCAACCCCCCTGCCAAAGCAGGGTTGCCCAGAGCACATCACTCAGGACGGCATCCAGGTGGGTCTTGAAGATCTCCAGGGAAGGGGACTCCACACCCTCCCTGGGCAGCCTCTTCCAGGGCTCTGCCACCCTCACCCCAAAGAAGTTCTTCCTCAGATTGGAGTGGAACTTCCCCTGTTCCAGCTTGTGCCCGTTGCCCCTCGTCCTGTCACTGGGAACCACTGAAAAGAGTCTGGCTCCATCCTCCCTCAAACCGCCCTTTAGATCCTTGTCAGCATTACTAAGGTCTCCCCTCAGCCTTCTCTTCTCCAGGCTGAAGAGCCCCAGCTCTCTCAGCCTTTCCTCATCAGGGAAATCTCCAATCCCTTAATCATCTTTGTTGCCCTGTGCTGGACTCTCTCCAGTAGTTCCCTGTCTCTCTTGAACTGGGGAGCCCTGAATTGGACTCAGGATTCCAGTTGTGGCCTCACCAGAGCAGAGAGGAAAGGGGTAAGCCTTGCCAGTTGCTGTCCTGCTCTATTTCTCGTAAAATAACGAACTCCAAGAGCGTTTTCCTCCTGTGCTTTGCTGCTCGTGTCTGTGGCACCAAGAATGTCTTTATTCCCCTGGAACAGGGTGGGCCGCGAACAGCCCCGTTCCTCAAAAGCGGGTTAATTTTGGGAAGTAAACAACCCACCACTCAGCAAAAAGGCAGGCGTTTCGGGCTATGAGGGATTTTACGGTTCCCTTCACCTCCTTTGTAAAGGCGGGTGCCGAGGCCCCCTCAGAGGGGGGCGCAGAGGCCGGGCCGCAGCACCTGTAGGCGAAGGCGGGAAGGGGCTGCCCCTCAGCGGGGCCGCCTCCTGCCCCGCACCGGACGGACCGACAGACAGACACCCGGGGGACGGAGGGAGCTGTCCTGCCCAGAAGAAGGAAAAAACACCCCAAAACCACCACCTCAACCCCCCCTCCTCCTTGGCCGCCGGGGGAGACGCCCTCCGCTGGGGCTCGCCCACGCCCGGCGTGGCAACCCAGCGCCGCCCGCCCCGAGCCCGCCGCGCCCGGAGGCGGCCCCGGTCCCCTCCGCCGGCGGAGGAGGAGGAGGAGCGGGACGATGCTGGCGGGGCTGGGGCGGGGGGGGTGGCGGCGGGGCACGCG
>VXAK01001504.1:71345-133018 GCA_013399435.1 Arenaria interpres | reverse complement strand
CCGCTGTGGAAGCGGCTTGTGCCACTTAAAAAATAATAAAAATAACCCGAGTTCCTGTGACTCTGAGCTGCTTTTGGCTTTAAGAAGCCTCCCGGACCCGAGGAGCGTAGGAAGGGTGAAGGAAAATAAGAAGGAGCGGCGACTTTTAAGAATAAAAGATCTGGCAGGCTGTAGGGTAGCGCAGCCCTGGAGTCCCGTGCGGCGGCCGGCCGGGAGAGGAGGGAGCTCAATCCTTGATTATCGTGCTTGACCGTAGGGATTCTCTATGTGCTCGCACCGTCGCTGAGATGGAGTATGGCAAAGCCCTCTCCCCGCGTCCGGGGCCCGTCCGTGGCGAGGAAATGGCCGGGATGTGGGGTGACACGAGCAGAAGGAAGCGCAGGGCGCTCCGGGGCTCGTTAGCGAGCAGCTTCCCCGATGGGGGTCCCAAAAACCTGCAGTTGGGAGTCGAGGAGTGGTGCGGCATGAACCCCGTACTTCTGCTAACAGCTTTTGCACAAACTATTCAAAAACCTCTTCTGCAAAATTCCGCAGTAGTAACATGCTCCGTCTCCGCTCGCGCAAATGGCCCTTCCTTGCCTTGTCAGGCCTGCGTGTGAGGACATTTAAGAAAGGAATTTAAGATAAATATTGACTTACCCTCCTTAGTCTTCAAAGGTTGGGCTGCAGCGTGCTAGAAACATCTTGCACCTCTCTGAGAGCATTTACACTGTCATTCAGCACAGGCTGCTACTGCATATTCAGTTTGTCACCTCTTAACTTCTCCAGGGTGCTGCTTTGCAGACAAGCTTCCTGCTTTTCTAAGGCTCTAAAATGAGACTGAAAGCTGATAAAGCTTCGAGAAGAGACACCACAAAGGAGAGGAGGAGGAGGAGAAGCTCTTGCTTTGGCAGTGCTTCCATTATAAGAAAGAGCAGAAAAATGATTGTCCCCGTTCCTTCGTGGGATGGAACATGACAGTGACACGTCTCAGCGATTAAATCCTTGCACTAAATAGGTTGAGGAGAGGGATGTTGTAACATTGCGGAAAATTCTAATTTAGAAAAATGTTGAATGCAAGATTTTTTTTGTTTCTAAAGTGGAAATGCTTTGAATAAATTAATATAAAATGCTCTTTATATATGCAGTCCACAGTTCTAGTTTTTCTACAGAGTTGTTAGAATGGTGGGTAGTGAAACATGTTTAGTGGTTTCCCCCTTCCTGTTTTCATCTTTGGGTACCTTTCAAGTTTTTGACTATGTTTCTGCAGAACAGTTCAGGCAGTTAAAAAATATTTGTTCTCTTAAACGTTAAATGGGTGTCCTGTAGCTGTAATTTCGAGCTGGTAAAAACAAAAGAAAACACATTCCAATTTTTATTGCAGGTGTTTAACTCTTTAGATTTTGATGTAATGCGGAATGTCCGATTACATACGTCTTGTCCGGTGGAAACACTCTTATGATTATTTGATTTACTTTTCAGCAGTGTTTTTTGGTTTTGGCTTTTTTGTTTTTGTTGTTATTGCTGTTGTGTGTTGCTAGTTCTGCTGCTTGCCGTTGAGGAAGAAATATTTTGCCTCTAGCTCTGAGAGGAAAGGTTGGAGTGCTTGTGCGAGGGCTGAGGAAAAGCAGGGCTCGGTCGCTGGTTGCCTTTGCACTTGGTGTGGTCTGATGCCGTCATGGTCCAAGTTCTCGGGCTTGTTTGGTGATGGGAGTCGTTTTGCCCAAATAACTTCTTGGGGCATTGAGTGTAGGTTTCCATTTGTAAAGCTGGAGGTGATGCTTCAGTGGTCACTCAGGGTTCTAATGCCTGTCCTTGGTCATCTCCTACTCTGAGATTATTCAGGCCCAGTGTTGATGGGCAGGTGTGTACGTACACGGTGTATTTGTGTGCTGTGTTTTCAACTGATAAACACGCTGCTGTGGAGACAAACGAACCATTATTGTGATGGCTAATTCGCTGTGATTTTTCTGTAAAACCAGGGCTTGCTGTCCTGAAGGGTTGTATCCTTAAGTGTTAGCTTCTCAGTTCTGCTTTTAGACAAAATCCACAACTCTTCTGATGGCTGTGAGTAGCAGCTTTGCCTTTGGAGTAATGCTTATACAAATTCCTTTTAATTTTGTAAAGTTGAGGGGTTTGTTATGTGAGGTTTTTTCTATTTTTTTTTTTTTTAAAGTGACTAACGCTTAGGCAAGACACTTTTTCAAACTAAGTGAAGCATGTTGTATTGTGTTCTTTGGGCAGGCTTTCTTATTACACATAATTTTGTTCCCCAAAGGGTGCACTTTGTTTTGCTGGAGTCCCGGATTTGTAATGCTGCAGTTATTTTGCGCGTGGTGAAACCTAAAGGTTGCCAGCTCTTTCCGTTCCTCTTCACTAGCACGTTTTAACTCCCGCAGCTCTTAACTGAGAGAAATGCCCTGCTCTCCGGGAGGGAAAGCTCCCCTCGCCGTATCGCAGTGCAGAACGGATGTGTTAACACAGAATCAAAGCTTAAAATCGCTGGGTTCTTTATTTTTTTAACATATATTCATAAACCTTCATTGAAGGTTTATTTAGGGTTCATTTAGGGTTTTTTAGGTGATCCTAGTTAGTTTTCTCTGTAGCGCTGAATCTGACCCATCTAAAACCGTGTTGCTTTTTATGGCCATTCGAATATGTCAAGGTTCGCAGTTCAGTCCGCAGCATGGCAATCCGTACCAGCGTGCCTCCATCACTGGGGGTGGGCAGCAACTGGGGAAAAAGAAGCCTGGGTTACACCGTTTCTTTTCACTTAAAACCGGGTTTCACCGCAATCGCGCAGCCCCTGTTCTAGCTCAAACTGCTTTTGTCCTGTATGAAGATGCTGGAGTGGAAGTGACGTTGCCTCCTGCAAAAGGCAAGGCTTGTTTTGAGCAAGTATGAATGAGGTAACTAAAATGGGAAAACTTTCTTTCTTTTTTTTCAAAATGTGAGTTTATTTAACATCATTAATTCAGAATGCATTCCATTTTTGCGTTCTTTGGGTGCAAAGTTCTCTTTTAGATTGCGCCTCTGGAATAGACTGGCGAGGAAAGAGATTGTGTGTAAGCTGGCAAGATCGAATTGCAAAGGCTTCTGTGAAAAACATTACGGGTTTGTTTTCTTCCTTGATCAGGATGTCACATAGGCTTGTTGCTGAGGGGAGTTTTCTTCCTAGTTGCAAATTGCAGCCAGCAGAAGAGTCATTGGTTTTGTTTATCTGCAGAAAGCAGTGTAGAGAGGGGTCTAGTTCGGGGAATTTTTTTTTCGGTCAGTTCCCAGTGTCATCTGTATTTGTCAAAAATGTTTCTTTTAATGCTTTCAGCTGGTAAGTTGTTGACTACCCGGTTCCTCAGACTGGCTTGAACTTTCTTCCTGTCCTTCCTGTTAGTTTTTATAGTTGTTATTCTTCTTATTTTCAAATTACTGTAATACTCCCAGCATTGTACCTATCTAGTTTGGCTTCCAATTTTATACAGCCTTTTAAGCAAGGATCTAAATGTGTCCAAATAGCCACAGGATCATTTGAAATGTGGGGGTTTTTTTTCGTTTGGGTTTTTAATTGTGTGCCTTTCACTTTTGTATGTACTCGGCTGTGGGGATTTCTAAGGTACTGTCACGGTGGCAACCCCAGGACATCCCAGGCAGCGACAGAGGACGGAATTATCATTGAGTGTCTTGTGCAGCTGAATATTTCACAGAAATGTGGTTTAAGTTCCTGCTTTGTATTTTCAGCCTACTCAGGTTTTCTGGAAATGCAGATCTAATTGGAGCCAAGAACTGGGAGTAATTGGTGGCCTCTGGGGCCTGTTTTCCCCCTCTTTCCTTCCCTTTGAAAGCCTTACACAACACAAGTTAGCTTGTTGATCCGAGTTTTGTTTTCTAAACAGAGACCTTGTGCTTATACTGATGTAGGTCAACAAAAACATTCAACCCACTAAGCTGTTTGTTTGTGGAAGTACTGTTCACTCTTACAAATACTAATTTACAAATGCCTTGAAAAGGCTATTTAGAAGATTTCCAGCTAGGAAATTTGTTTATTTGCCTTTGGTACTGTGTCTGTGCCAGAATAACAGGATGGCAGCTAGCTGTTTGCTGGGAGATGGCTATGTTTGTTCTCAGAAGTAACCCTTTTGGGGAGAGATGTGGTACATAACACAGAAATTCACTATCCTTTCTGCTTTTACAGGTAATCTTATGTAGTGCTCCTCTTCATCTTTTCTCTCCAGTACAGCTTCTGTAGTAAGTCAGTGGGTTGTGAAATATTCTTGTATGTGCACATATAATCACTGGCAAAACCCTCATTTCTTTCAGAGGTTTAGGAAATTCCAAATAGCTTCACTCTGTGTTTGAATCTGGCATCAAGAGCATGACTTCCCAAAAATTGTTGGTGGTTTTTTTCCAATGATGACAGAAAAGAGACAAATTGGGATGTGCAGATCAAATCAGCTATCTTTGTATAGAATATTAGGTTGGTTTTTTGCCTATTCCGAACAAGTGTCAGTAGGTGCTTGTCTGTGGTGTTTGTCTAAATATGGCAATTCCTAAATTGGAAAACAAAATTCCTAAATTGGAAACAAAAAGGAATAGGGAGGTATTGTGAGGTGATAACTGTATTGTGTGCTCTATAGTTAATAAAGTAGATTGACAGAAAATGGTGCTGTGATTTCATTTGAAGTTGATGCCGTGGTCATACAAGCAGTGCTGTAAGTATGAGTAATTTTTTTGTTGCTCATGGGACGAGGAACATCTAAGTCTGTGCATGTCTGAGAAAATTGCTTTTCAAATGTCTTGGGTGCTCTGAAGATTTACCACAAATCACTGAAGTGCCGAGTACTTAATGCTGTTTACAAACCTAGTGCATGTTTTAAGAACGAGGCTCTTCTGATGATGTGGGATTTGGTTGGTTTCGGTCTTGGTGTGTTTTTTTTTTTCTTTTTACATTTTTATGTTTTAAATTCATGTTTTAAAGCTTACAGGTCAAAAATACAGAGCCTGTTCCAGAGCCTATAACATCTTAATTTCTGAAGGGGTGGGAGAGGAAGGAAGGAGGAATACTTTGTTGTTGTGGTTGGTCTGTCGAGTTTTGTTTGGCTGGTTTTTTGTGTTTGTTTGGTTGGGTTTTTTTTGTGGTGAGGGCTTCACCTTCTGAAGGAAGGATATTTGCCACTGGAGAGGAAACAAAGAGTACACTTGTTCCAAAGATCTAGTTGAAGATTAAAATCTTGATATTTTTTCCCCCCTTCCCCTCGAGGGGAAATGAGCTGAAGGAAAATGAATGGAATAGCTGGGCTTGAGGTAGGCTTGCTTCCTCTAGGACCATCTTCACCCATTGAGTTGCTCATTGGCGGGGGGTTCCTAAAGCCAGGTGAGAAAGCAGAGGTGTTTCACAGTCACTTCTTGGCCTTGTTATATTATAAGGTTAATTAGGTGTCTGTTAGGGGTGTGTAACGCCAGCTCTTGCGCTGGGATGGTTTCTCTTCCCTTTTTTTCTTCCAGAGAGATGAAAGGGAGAGACGTGTTCTCTGTCTTGCTGCCTTGTCCTCTGTCTTGCTATCAAGATACTGAGTAATAAGTTGGCAATTAGGTTTATGTGGGGAAAAGGTGGCTTTTTATAAGGTCACTTCTGCCGCCGTTATGACTGCTCGCTGTGTCATTTCTGGTATGCCAAGCTAATCTAAGGAGCCCAACAAACAATTGAATTAAGCTGTTTTTTTCTGTGAACTTGTATGAGGAGGCGAGGAGGAGGGCAGTTTTCAGGCCTGCAAGTTATTTGCTGTGACTCTTTCCATCCTCAGCTGACGCATGAGTCCTGGGTCATCTTGAAACGGCATCCAACGCAGGTATTCTTACATGCTGTCCCCATTACGCTTTGTGTTTGCCAGGCAGGCTCTTTAATTCCTCTTTAATTCCTGCGATCTATGGAGGGTGGCTCGCTCTATAAAAGCGCTGCTGTCCACCCATTTGTAACTGATACAGCGTATGAGGAATCCGTGGCGTGATCTTGGTGAGGATAGATGGCTTATGGGGAATGCTCGACCCAACGTCTGTGATCCCCAAGCGTTGGGAAAGTACGGATCTAGACTCCGAAGGTCAGGTCCATCGCTAGTAAAATAAATCCCTTGTGTGAGAGTGACTCTGTTTACCGTAACACAACAGCTGAAGAAGGGAATAGAAGTTAAAAATGAACGTTGGTCGGCTGCCTGCCTACTAAAGATGGCAACTTTTGTAGTCCATCAGCTGATTCTCCTTCATCCGAGGGTCACTGGCCGGGGTAAGCACCCTGCCGCTCCGCCTGTGCGGAAATGTCAGGTGTTAGCAGTCGGTGTGAGGATAAACAAACAGCTTTGTGCTTCTGTGGAGGAAGACTGGTGAGCACAACCTCCCCTTGCCGGTGAGGAAACATTCAGTACGCCCTCAGACTGAAATGGAAAAAAGATGTTTACTGTAAAACTGGGAAACTTATACCTTTTAAAAGCAGCTGCATTTATCATGATGAGCACAGGCAGTGCATCTTCAAAAGGACAGAAAATTTGAGTAAGCAGGCAAGATATAATATTTTTTTTGTCTTCAGGTGAACAGTTTTGAAGCAATTATCTGCACATTTACCGTCTGGTCATTTTAGATCAAAATTACTTCAATCTTTACATTCTAGTCAGCTGGCAAGAAATAAATTGTCGTCTTCTAAGAAATGTTTTATTTATCTGCAAAGTAGGCAGCAATTTCATCTTTCCAATATTTCCCTATTGGTACTTAAAAGTAGAGTAAGAGACCACAAAGTTGATTTAGAGATCACAAAAGCATCTTTAAACGCCTGAATGATTGCCAGAGTGGAGGAAAATCCCTCCAGAGTGGAGGGAAGATCGCTCTTCTGGCAAATCAGGCATAATATATCATGAGGACATCACTTCGGTGACAGTGCCGTGATGGGGAAAAGATGTACATCCGTGTACAGAGCAGTCGCCTGTTTTACCTGCGGTGGTTATCTCATACTGTTCACAGAACAACCTTCCTACAGTTTCGTTTGAGGTTTCTTTTTTTCTAGGGCATAGCCTGACCTCTGCACCTTCTCGTGCAAACTGTTCATTATTTGATATTCTGTACTTGCTTTTTGAACCAGCTGTGAACATATTCCATTGTGCTCTCTGTGGAAGAAAGACTTTTCTTTTTTAATAAAACATATCCCTCACCTTTATGTGTTTGTTCTAAACAGAAGTATAAAGGTGCCAGGCCCCTGAGGTGCAGACCTCTGTGACCCCAGCTGCTCCTCCTGCAATAAATCAAGGTGGATTAAGCTGTCTCAAAGTGTTTAAGAAAAGGGCAAACCTACTGCATGACCACAAGGTAGGGCAGCTTCCTTTTCTGCAGGTACTGTGTCTGCCTTGCCCTAGACAAGAAAAGAAACTGAAAGAAATGTTTGCAAACAGTGAAATTAAAACAATTACAAAAATCTAAGCCCAGTGGAAGAAATAAATCTGTGATAAAATAAATACTATGTGAGAAGTTGAATTTACGATCTTGCTGTCCTGAATGCTGTACTCGGGGCTAGCAATTCGGAGTCCACTGGGTGTTGGAAATCTTGATCGGTGGCTCAGGTCAGTATGTGGTGCTGTTAACATGGATAAAATAATTGAAACTTAAAGACAGTCATCTCTCACAACTATATTGTAAGAGCTGTGTATCTGATTTGTACGTCTTATATGGTTTAAGTAGAATGGATACCTGTGAAACGGCAAGGTTAGGAGTTTGTCTTAGCTTCTCGGTGGATGAGATTCAATTTACCAGCCCTCCTACCCCCCTGCACCCTCCCCCAGCTTTCTAGAATTGTAAAATTCCAGATAAAACTAGCAGGAAGTTGCTAACATCTCACCAGCTTCTTGAAAGACAGCAACGTTTTTTTAAAGTTTACACTGAGCTCATGAATTGACAGAACCAAGGGAGATGAATTCCCCAGCTCTGTAAGTAATACTGTTTTTTCTGGAGCGCTACTTATGCTGATATTTTAGACTAAAGGCAGGAAGTCTTTTAAATTTGGGGAGGGAGGGAACGGAGACACAGCAATTGGTGATCTTGAGCAATCTGTTCGCTGCTGCTGCCAGAGGCCGGAGCGTGAACCTGTGTCTTCTGCTTTCCTCTGGTTTTATCTGACTGCTGGATGGCCCTGGTTTATGTTTAAACAGGAAAACTGAATCAAGTCCTTGGAGCTCTTTTGCGAGGAGCTTTTATGCTCAGTAACCAAATGCCATGATTCAAGCCTAGGCTGGTGTCTGCGTTAGATGGGACTTCGCTCTTAGTTTCCACGTTCCCTTTTAATCTTACGTACTGCTGGTGATACCTTGGATTCTTGTTGGCCTTGTTCCCAAAGTCTGCTTTTAAATGAGTCCTGAACTATTCAGGCATCGTGTTACTTGTGTTTGTGGCACACCTTTTGGCAGTTCGCTTGTTGGTTTGGAAAAGTTTTTGAAGCCGTAGTCTCCGTTTCCTGTCATATCCAAAGGTTAAGCTTAGCTATAGGTGCAGCACAAGGAGGCTGTGAGGGTTCAGAATGGGGGTGGAGATGACTCGCTGCGGGATGAGTTGCACCTCATTTAAACCAGGAAAGGCCTAATAAAAACCTTGAGACGAGATTTCTGCCAGAATGGGTTCCCAGGCACTGGCATCACAGCAGTATCTTTTATCCTGCAGCCAATGCTGACCCGTACAGTTTCAGTCAAAAGCAGTTCCTTGTAAGACCGGTAACGCTATTGTTTGCAGAGCTGGAACCAGTCCCAGTTGAACGTGCAGGCACTGACATTTCTGCACTGAGTTCTCTACCGCTTTTTGCTCATTTTGATCTGTTGGTTGTGAGAGCATTCTCCGGTATTCTTTATTGTAGGAATTTTAAATAACGTTATTTATGAAGTTTGACATGCTACAGGATATGAAACTAGAGTCCGTATTTAGGTCTGTGTGCTGTAGTCAGAAGCCGAAGGTGTGTACTAGGTGTTTGTAGTGTAATAAAATCAGGCGTGCATAGAAGATCAGAGTTTGAAGGTTGACATTTCAGGCTTGGTCTTGCAGTGCCCTGTGGCTGTAAGCACACTGGAAATGTTACTAAGGTGGAGTAATTTAAAGAGATATCATATATCCCAGGCTCTAAAACTGACTTATAGCTGTTAAACCACGCATGCTTCTTGAAGTACTGACCCCAAGCAGTTCTTCATGACAGTGAAAATGTAAAGCGAGTCTATTTTGCAATAGATCAGACCCTGATATGACTTCAAACTGGGTAAACCATCATAGCGGTGCCATTCTGCAGCATTTCATAATGCTGCACGTGCTTTTGTTTCCTTGTGAGTTGGTTACCTTATCTTCTGCAGTGGCCGTGTTAGTTTTCTTGTGAACAGGGATGTAGCTGTCTTTGGGGATTCCCCTGAAAGCTGTCATCTCGTTGGCATCCAAATATAAATGCAGTTTTGGGTTGTTGGGAAGTAAGATCTTATAACCGTGCACTCTACTGCCAACAGTCACACCACATCTTGTCTGTCTTGGCACTAACTATCAGTAGTCAACTGTTTTCTTGACATACTACAAAAGTTTTTGTGCAACTTATGAATATTCATAACTAATGCAATAAGTGACTGCGTAAAGTTGCATAATAAGGTAGATGCTATCAAAAGTTATTAACAGGCTTCAACAAAAAATGCTGATGTTAATTATTCATATGCTGCTAATAATTTTGAATGTCATAATAACATTTAGAATTCAAGCCCTTAGGTACTGCTGCTGGCCTTCGTGGTGTTCCTAATAGTTTCCAGATTTTGGATGAGGCTCTGCAATGGTGGGTCAGCCTGTTGTGTAACCCCATGACTCAAGGACTTGAGCTTTAAGAAAAACACACAGCACCTCGTGGCAGCCGTCAGACCAGTGAGATCTGGGAGAAGCAGCCAGCAGCGATGTGCTGGTTCACAGGTCAGTGCATGCCCCTGTGGCACAGGCTAGTCTCACCTGCAAGCACGCAAGAGAAGAATAATGTTATTTCCATGACACAAATTTGAGGTTCTCCATATGCAGAAGGAATACAAAGTTCTGGGAGTGGCCGTCATAAAGAAATAGTCAACCAGCCGCTATTTCTGGGCCTGGAGCTGTCGAGAGAGCCGTCTTCTCTGCCACTTCTTTAATTTCATTTGTAGCCAAACTCAAAAAACTGGGATGGCAGGTCAGACACTGTATTTAAACCAGATGGTTGCTGGTTTCAGAGGGGCTCCCTTGCTGCTGTTAAATAACACACACCAGTGAATTTCTAAAATCAGGAAAAAAACCCAGTTTCTTTCTGTTAGTGTTGAACTACTATATATAGCAGAACTATTCAGGACTATTATATATAGCAGAACTATTCAGGCTATCCCTTCTCGTTTAAGTCATTGTTTGATAGCGTTAAGTAATGCCTCTCTTTAAATTTGAGTGGTTTGCATGTTGCTTCACAGAGTTCCGCTGCAACAGGTATGGCAGATGGTATGTTTTTAACTGAACTTCAATCACCATATTCTGAGAGTGAAAGATGATAAACATATGGGGGAAACAACCTGCACAGACTGATCAGTCTCTTCATACTCTGTGTAGCCACAAAACAAGTGAGGAAAGAGGTTTTTCAGTACGTTTTTTAATCCATATCAAATCCTCGCTCTTGAAACTGGCATACTGAAAAAGCAGATTGCAGCAAAATGTGGTGGTGGCGAAGAGATTGTGGCTGTATTTTCCCTTGTACTTTCTTCCAGGATAACACATTGCAAATATGGTTATGAGTATTGCTCACTTGTTAGAAAAAATACCTGATTAACTTGCTAGACTTTTAGTAAGCCCTCAATGAAAAAATTCAGACAGCATTTTGCACTCCAGGAAGACTCTTTAATTGAGTCCTAACGGAGTTATTGCAGCTTCTCCAAAGTGCAGTTTTCTCAAGAAGGTGCGAGTTTTATAATGCAAGAAGGATTTACAAGAATCTTTTCACTGTGTATTTGTGGGGGCTCAACTCCCGCTGTCTTTCTTCCTCGCAGCGAAGCACCAGACAGTCTGAGAGCATGGCTGATCCTATTTTCTCCATTTCCGTAAGGCGGATGGTGAGTTGATAGTCCTGGGTATCTGCATTTCATATTGCAGATGGTCTTGGATGCAGATTGGGCTCTGTGGGTATGATCGTGCTTTTCTCTGCGGCTCATTCTGAGTGGGCTGCTGCATCCAGAAAACACTGTCCATATGGAAAGACTGGCTGGGATCTTGGAAGCGGCGTGTAGCTGCTCAGTGTGTTGGTGCACCTGGAGCAGCAAGCCCTTGTCTGTTGTGCGGTGTGTAACTGGCGTGCACCTTCTCACCAGGTCGGGAAGAGAGCAGTGGTGCCAGCGCTCATTTCAGGCTCTTGCTTCTGGATGCAGCTTTTTGTCTCGAGTGTCAAATTCACAAGGTAACACAAACCAAAACCAATTCTTTAATTGCGTAGGTTATAGGGTACAGAAGACTTTTTCCCCTCTGTATTTCTAGCAATGAATGTCCTCTGTGTCCAGACATTCCTGTCCAGTCCTTGAATATTTTGTGTGTGCGTATTTTTTTAATGTCATAACTTCTGAAGAAACCTAACACACTTATTTTCTAAACAAAATATTGTGGTTCTGTGTACTTGCCTTCCATTGGGATTTGAGTCTTTGAGATGGATTTGACCAGTGGGGGTTTTTTAAGCTCTTTCATAGTTACGAGGATAATACATTCTTTTATAAACCCTGAGATTCTTGTCCTTTAGACAAGCAATTATAGAAGATCTGAAAAAAAAATAGCACAAGGATTTGGAGCATATGCATGTCTGGGAGTAGCTGATGGATATGTTTTGCTGTCTGGGATTGGACTTCTTTAATTTGTTTGTTTGTTTGTTTTTTAACTTGGTCAGCAGTATTGGCCTAAATTAAATATTGACTTGACTGAATGTGAAGGGTGTTGTTTCAGAAGGGAATGGGTTTCAGCATCAAATTGATTTTCCAAACAAAAGAAGTCTGATTATTGCCATGATAACGTTTTAGGTATTTTCTGTCAAAGCCTTTTTTGGTCAAATTCTAAAACTAAAAATACTTTCAATTTCAGTGTTCAGCCTCTCCTACATAATGAAAGAGCATGATTTAACACCAAGTAGCTTGAGCAGACGTTGTTTTGCTGGCAGAATTTACAAACTACTTGAATTAAGAAAGATGTACCAGTCAAAGCACTACTTTTGCTGGTGTAGCTCCATCTGCAGAAGGAATTCTGCCTCTTGGAAGCTGTAATGAACGGGGATTTTTCCAGCCAAAGTCCTAGAGTTGGTGAAAGCTGAGGAACTGGTGTTAATCCTAGTTTAAGAGCTTTGAAGGAAAAAGAATCAGTGTAATTATTTACCTGTTTTGCATATATGAGAGGTTTCTATACTGAGAGGATTTGCTGGTATAACAAAACTACAAATCTTTTTTGTGGACATTTGGACAAACAGGAGACATAACATTTATAACCGCAGTGTTTTAGTTTAACTTAAGCAGTTACTAGTCAGCTGTTTTCTGTTTCCTTTGACAATTCTTAGCTTGACATACCTAGAATATCGTGCTATCATAATATTAATATACTTACCCATTTAATTTTGCATAAGGTATTTAAAATAGTAAGAAATATGAAGGAGTATCAGGACTGATGCTCTGGTGAACATACAGGGAAGTCTCAATATCTAGCTCTGTAACTGCCACTAGATTTTGCTGCTGATTAATCATTTTCTTTATGGCGGCTGATGGCTTTGATAATTAATGGGGAAGACCAGTTGAGTGGATTCATTTTTTTTATGAGACACTTCAGAGCCAGCAGTAGGAGTTAAAAGACTCATATAAATATCCTGGGTCTTTGTTGAGATGTTTCCTGATGATAGTTATATCACTAAGCTCTTTCTAATGTTGACAATGCCTTAGCAGAGCTAATCTGAAAACGTTTTAAAAACATATAATTCCATCTTTAAGATCTTATTTATAGTGAGGCAAGAGCTAAATGCAGTGTTGAGCCGGCTGGACACTAATCCCATCTATCCAGCGATGCTGTGTATTAAAGTGAGCAACTTGTCAAGAATAACATGTCAATTTGTCTTTTTCTTTGCTAAAGCAGAGGTTAAGCATGCCAATAGGTACTTAGTGGAAGGGAAAGGTGGTGTCTCTCGAAGAAGCCAGTTAATGGGTTGTATCTCATCTCTGAGTGATGCAGCCACGCTCAGTTTCTGTTCAGCCCTAGAGCTCTGCGTGGGTCAGGAGCTGGGAGCTGATGACTCTGAACATACTCAGTCACTGGCCAGCATGGTCTTCAGCATTAGCCATAGCGCATCTTTTTGCACCAGGACCCTGGGATGCTGATCTCTTCCTTTGTAGAAAGGACAGAGGCCAAACTGGAAGCTGATTTTTTTTCTCACCCGCTGCCAAATGCAACATAATCGCCCGTTTGGTTGCTGCTAATGCTGATGTAAATTTAACTCATGCTAAAAAAACGCCTGCAGAGCGAGTCCTGCCTTCTTGGTGGAATGCAAAAGTGAAACAGCTGGTGTAATAATGAGCTGTGCTGCTCGCTAGGGATACAAAGGTATATTCGGGAGCGCATTGGCACTGCTCTTCCCGCTATAGGGCTGGTGACAGTTGAGCTGGAGCTACTGAAATAAATGATGTTCTAAATTCTCATTAAAAAAACATTTCTTATGCTGAAAATGGTCTAACCAGAGGGTTTTGCTGCAAATCACAGATACAAAGGAAAGCGATCTTTGCAGTAGCACCTAAAAGACATAAAAAGAAATGGCATTGTTGCGTAGACCCACAGATGTGTCCAGAACTGCACTTCAGATTGGATTTGACGCCTTTGTAGCATGTTAGTCAATATGAACGTACTTGATTTTCTTAGCAAATAAGATTTACAGATTGAGACCCCGTAACTCCAGCTTTTGGGATTTTTAGGCAGTGCCTGTTCTCTTCTGCGAGCTGCTCCTGCGATCCCCTTCAGTTACGAATGCTGGCAGGAGCAGAGCTTTAGAGGATTCAGTTGACTCTTTTTCCTAGGAGGATCCAAACATGTTGGGTACTGTAATTTTAGCAAGCTCAAGACGTAAAGAAAGAGGAAAAGAGGAGGGAGAAGTGATGGTTGTAACTCCAGTCCCTCCCTCCTTCAAACTCCCCCGGGAAGGAGATGTCTAGGTGCTGTAGTCCTCGCTGTGTGGAGCTGTGGGCACTCTCTTTGCCTGGAACAGACAGCGGCCAGGACTCATCCTGCATCCTAAGAAGGGTACAGTAAGTTGGGGCTGCTCTACACTTGCTGCTGATCTTCCCCTGGAGCTGCTGGGACCTGCAATTGGGTGACCACTTTCTCCATGTCTGTCCTTCCCCACCCCAGTCTCCCCAGCTGGGGAACAGCTGATCCGTAGCTGTGAAATGCCACCCCTCTGTCTCCTCCAAATAATTCTAGAGGCTAAGAATTGTTCTCCCTTTCTGCTAAGAGCTGAGTAAAGATCAGGTTTTTCTAATTTGTGAAACTGAAGCTCATAAAGCAACAAGTGTAGCACAAACATTGAGATGATTCCTTATCTGAGCAGATAAGAGTGACCGAAGTTCATCTCAGATTAAATGCTGTCGTAATCCATTAGTGGGATCCGCTCACATCCCATAGGAGGAGTACGCTTAGGTTGCTACATACAATACGCTATCAGCTTCAGACCGTAGGGGGAGATGAAAGCATGATGCTGAAGTAAAGTTAAGGAAAACCAAGCTGAGAAGTATGTTGGCATGGTTCTAGTAGTTAAATATTTAACAGAAGCAGACTGCTCTTAGAGTCTCATTTTTCTTTAACTGTCCATATAATAAGGTAATAAACCATGCGTAGTTCATAGTTCTCTGGAGTAATGGCTGCAAAGGGTTCTTGAGCGAGGATGATTAATGTCCGGTTCCTTTAAAAAAAGAAACTAGAATATATTGATTATTTGTTGAGAGTCACTGGAAAACAAAGTTTCTGCTTGAGCTGTAGAATAGGCATAGCACATCCTAAGGGAATATTCTGCCTCTGAGTTGACTCCTGTGAGTTTTAGGACGGCGGCTGTTAAAAGTGGACATGAATTTAGTGGTTCGATGGGGTCAGATTTTGCTGTTTATCAGCTGCGAGTTCAGTAGCCAATCTTACCTCTCTTTAGCCTGCTGTTCGTAAAGAAAGGAGTTTTCAAGCCTGCAGTCCTGATGGGCATTTGTGTGGGTTTTATATCAATGGGTGCAGGGATTATGCAAGAGAGAGAAACTGAAAGGCATCTGAAGAGCAACAGAAAAGAGGCAGGTTTTAGGGGTATCGACACATTACTTTGTAATTTTTGTTGTAAGAAAGTAAATTTGAAGTCTCTTAATATTTCATTTTACTAGGCACTGTCTGAGTGCTAAATGAAAAATTGCTAGACGAAATGAAGAGAGGAAATGTAATACCTTTGTCGTGCTCTTCCCCTGGGAGGAAGCCCACTGAATTTTGGCACTCCTGAAAAAAGGTTTTAATGATGAGGAAACCATGGGAATATGCTAGGGTGTTAGGAAAGGCCAGTGTGATTTTGTGTCGCGTGTGTTGGAGGAATCATTTCAGGGGACAAAAGAGCTGGTATGACAGTACCTGAAATATAATATTAGGCTTCAGTGTTCTAATTACCATAAACATATTGATTATTGAAGGGAACTCAAAAGTAATGTAAATGGGTGGAAGCTGTAGATACTCATTTACGAGGAAAAATTTAAGAATTTAAATATGCATGACTGGCCTAAGCAGTGACTACAGGGGTTCATAAATCTAACAAGCATGAGAGATGCAAGCACAGAAAAAAGGAAGGACATAAAACTATGTGTTTAGTTGGGGATAAGGCTGAAATGGAAACTTTGAGTATCCTGTGCATGATTTCCTGAGAGTCAAGTGGTCTGAGCTATTAAATACCCTGCTTTGGGAGAGGACAGGAATTCATTCCTTGATGTACACAGAGCTGTGCTAGACAGAAATCTAATAAATACGTAGTAAGAAAAATCCTGTCCTTTTAGGGTGATTAAATATATGTATTGTGACTGGCTTCGTCCTGTGACATCAGTCCTGTTAGCTGTCAGCACGATTTGAATCTGGTGTGAAGGACACACAATGCAACAGGAGTCAGCCATGCTGTCTTGGCTCCTACAGACAGATGTGGATTTATAAATCTGACAAACTCCTCTCTCTCTTCTCATCCTTGAACACCAGGTTGAGGGGAGGAGAATGTCACAGTCCTCTTGGATCTCTCAAATTTACAGGACAGTGTACTCTGTAAATTAAACATCATTTAATGAGCTCATTAAATGAGCTCAATGAGCAAGCTGCAGGTGGTAACAGCTGACTAATGACCTTTACACCTTCCTGCCCGTTGTGTCCTGCCAGTGCATTGCTCTTCCTTTGACCCGATGGCGCTGCTCCCGAGGTACATCAGGCCTTGGGACAGGGGGCCAAAATCTGAGCAGGAGCTGAGTGAACACACACAGAGAGACTTTCTCGAACCTGCTTCTCCATCTGATGGTCAGGCTGAAGCTAAGTGGCAGGAACTTCTCCGCTTTTGCTAGGGACTCATTCTTAGACCTTTGCTGCTCTTCCTTGGGATTTTCCTTAGAGAAAGTACGAGTTGCAATTTCTGCTACTTACTGTCACTGAAGTAGCTCCAGGGAGACCTTAGAGCAGCCTTCCAATATCTGAAGGGAGCTCCAGGAGAGCTGGGGAGGGACTCTTTGTCAGGGAGTGCAGTGACAGGACAAGGGGGAACGGTTTTAAATTGGAAGAGGGTACATTTAGATTAGATACCAGTAAGAAATTCTTTCCTGTGAGGGTGGTGAGATACTGGGACAGGTTGCCCAGAGAAGCTGTGGCTGCCCCATCCCTGGAGGGGTTCAAGGCCAGGCTGGATGGGGCTTTGAGCAACCTGGTCTGGTGGGAGGTGTCCCTGCCCATGGCAGGGGGGTTGGAACTTGATGTTCTTTAAGGTCCCTTCCAACCCAAACCATTCTATGATTCTATGACTCAAATTGCTGAGTGTATTTAGTACATGGGATTTTTCCAGTGACAGTTGTGAGACAAAGCAGAACCATAGTGAGACAAGGATGTCAAGCTGCTGTAATGGGTGAAACCCATGTTAAATGCACTTGTATTTTGCTCTTTCAAGGAGGAGCCATACGCTGTGGAAGGGAATGAAAACATTCTTGCCCTGTTCTCATTCCTCCCTGGGCATCCCTAGGGGATCTGCCCACCCGTAGCTGAGTGAGGGGGATGCTGAGCTAGCTGGACTCTTGTCTGGACCATGATAGCCATTTGCAGGGTCTGAGATCAGTTCTTGGTTTCAGTGTGGTTCTTTCTTCTCGACACCAGATGTGCGATGCCTCCAAAATACAGGCAGCAGATGGGACAGCACCCAAGGCCCTTTGGTCAAATAATAGTTAAATCAACAAAAATATGCACTTATAAAAAAAAGTAGGATTTAGACATTGTATATTTAGATTTTAAAAAATTGTAGGTGGATAGTTTGCAATGTAATGTGTATCTTGGTAGGGTTTTCTTCTGCTGAGCCCTAGAAGAGGGAAGCACACTTTCATATGTGATGCACAGATAATACTTTGATACACAGGTTTTGTTCTTTGCTCCACTGTAAGCTTTTGTGTGTTGCCTTTGGCAAGTCACTTAAACGGTGGTGTTTTTTTGATCTGGATAAAGAAGTAATTGTACTTCCCTGCCTGCAGCAGTTGTCTGAGGATCAGAGACAGAGATGCTCAATCATAGTTTGAAGAAAGGACTTATAATCAAATTAGCTGTTAAGCGCTCTGAAAGATAAGAACATGTTTCCTGCCTCTAACCTTTCCCTCTTTTCCAAAGCCTTTTTTTTTTTCCAAAAAAAAATCTTTTGGCAGGCTCACTGCTTTGTTGTTGAGCAGCAAATACTGACAGCTGTTATGTTCTGGGAGGAGGTGCTCTTTACTGTCTGTGCCTGGACACCCAGCAGTTGAAAATAAAACACTGGGAAGGATTCAGATGCCAAGTGTTCATCCTGTTTCATATTTAGGAAGCCAACTGCGATTAGGATGCCAGCTGCGTGGGGTCAGGCTGTTGAAGTGGAGACATCCTCTGGAGGATGAGAAGCGGCGAAGGGCTGTCTCGGGGCACCCCCTTCCCCTTTCTTGGTGGGTGTCAGTCAGCTCCTAATTGTCACAGGCTGGAAGCGCAGGAGGTATTGGAGCAGCTTCTTCTTGGGCATCAGCTGTAGTGAGACAGGAGCATGACTGTCTTTCTGCTGTAGGGGCTAAACAGCAATGTGAACTAAAACTAATGGTGTGGCATAAAGGGGCAGCACCCCACAGAGACCGAGCAATCCTACAGCACTACAAAAGCTTTTTCCTGTTGTTGCCAGTTAATTTTCAGAAAGCTTTTGTTCTTTCCTGAATTTAAGCTGCGTTGTTATTTAAGTGCAGCTGTCCCTTGAAGGGTTGAACTCATGAAGCACATTGTTAATTTAGTCAGAAAGTTGACAAGTACTTTATAAAATCCCAATGAATTACACAGTGGAAAGTAAATACAGGTTTTCAGCACTGATTCATATACAGATACGTTACCGGCTACTGGAGCCTGGCTAAATCTTCACACTCCAAGCCGATGGATATTGTTCCAGTTCAATCGTTAGTGAAATATTCACAGATTTACAGTCAGCTTAAAAGAGAAGCTGTCAAAAGAACCCACGTGATAATGATAAAGAATTAGCTATCAGAGAAGTGGTGGGCAGCTGACAGGCTGAAGTGTTCCACTTCAGAAATTTCAGCACCATTTGACTTGTGTATCATTTTCAAGAAATGCATAAATAAAAATTCTTTCTTGTTTGTGGGTTTTGTTTTTTTTTTTTTTAAAAGGATTTTGAAATGTCCAAACTTGTCATCTGGCTATTGTTTTTAGTGGGTTTTTTTTCCTATTTTTCCTTGCAAAGGAAGAAAGAAAGAGGAAATAGAAGAATGACTTACTACATGGTTTGTAAAAAAATGAACAGTGATGGATGAATTTATGCAGTTTTAACTGCCTGACCGCATTGTCTGCTGGCAAGTGGTTGATCCTTGTTGTTTTAAAGTTTTCAAAAGGGACTGTCATATTAATAGTAGTGTGGGTCAAGTGCCCACAAGTAGAAACGCAGCAGTTGAGGTCAGCTCTTTCCCATCTGATTTCTGAAACACAGGTCTACTTTTCAGATAGAGGAAATGAAAGGAAACGGTGCTAATTGTACTGGGCTGCCTGGCTCTGTGTGGAAGGTCTTCCTTTTGGAATTCCTTCCGCATTCCGTCAGATGTGGAAATGGTCTCATCTGGGATCCAAGTGAGGGTATGTTACGAAGGTAAGCGCAGAATGAAAAAGAGGGCAATTTAGAGAAATATGCCAAAGTTTTTTGGTTTGTTTTTTTTTTTTTTTCTCTATAGTTTCAAATGAAAGCCATAAAGATGAGAGAAGCAGGGGGCTAAAGAGAAAGCCTGGCTCCGGAGGAAGCAGATGCATCAGGTGAGGAAGCAGCGTGGAGTCTGTTTCCCCTGCATCATCCAGATTGTGGTCAGTTCCCCTGCTCTGGGATATTGCTCAAGTGCATGTCCCAGCCTTTTAAATCCATGTCTGCAAATCTTCATTTGGGTTGCTCTGATATTTGGCATGAGTGTTCGGGGAACTGGTATCTACTCAGCTGATGACCTCCCCGAGGTTGCCAGACAGGGTTATTGTCACTGGGGACATCCTTTACAGGGCATGTGCAATTCCAGTGGCAGAGGAAGATTTCAGGCAGAGAATCATCGAATCATAGAATGGTTAAGAGTTGGAAGGGACCTTAAAGATCCTCGAGTTCCAACCCCCCTGCCCTGGGCAGGGACACCTCCCACCAGGCCAGGTTGCTCAAAGCCCCATCCAGCCTCGCCTTGAACCCCTCCAGGGATGGGGCATCCACAGCTTCCCTGGGCAACCTGTTCCAGTGTCTCACCACCCTCACAGTAAAGAATTTATTCCTAGTATCTAATGTAAATCTCCCCTCTTTCAGTTTAAAACTGTTATCCCTCATCCTATTGCTTCACGCCCTCATAAAGAGTCCGTCTCCACCTCCTGTAGGCCCCCCTTTAGGTACTGGAAGGCTGCTATAAGGTCTCCCTAGAACCTTCTCTTCTCCAGGCTGAACAACCCCAGCTCTCTCAGTCTGTTATAGAATCATAGAATTGTCTAGGTTGGAAGGAAGCTTTAAGACCATCTAGTCCGACCATCAGCCTCACTCTGGTAAAAAGCCATCACTAAACCATGTCTCTAGGCACTACGTCAACCCGTTTTTTAAATACCTCCATGGATGGTGCCTCAACCACTCCCTGGGCAGCCCATTCCAAGGCTTAATAACTCTCTCAGTGTAAAAATTTTTCCTAATATCCAGTCTGAACTTCCTCTGGTGCAACTTGAGGCTATTTCTTCTTGTCCCATCACCTGTGACTCGGGAGAAGAGACCAACCCTCACCTCTCTACACCCCCCTTTCAGGTAGCTATAGAGAGTGAGGTCTCCCCTCAGCCTCCTCTTCTCCAGGCTGAATAACATCAGCTCCCTCGGCCTCTCCTCATAAGACTTATTCCCCAGACCCCTCACCAGCTCCTGTGTCTTCATAGGAGGGCTCCAGCCCTCTGATCATCTTTGTGGCCCTCCGCTGGACCCGTTCCAACAGGTCTATGTCCTTCCTGTGTTGAGGACTCCAAAGCTGGTCGCAGTGATCCAGGTGGGGTCTCACCAGAGCGGAGTACAGGGACAGAATCATCACCCTCGACCTGCTGGCCACACTTCTTCTGATGCAGCCCAGGATGTGGTTGGCTTTCTGGGCTGCCAGTGCACGAAGGATGAAGCAGAGCTTGAAGTCCAAGCTTTCCACACCTTGCCATTCCCTAGCCTTCTTGCACTGTCTGCATGAGCTGTGTGGGCATCTCGGACCCTCCTTAGGTGAGCTCCTGTTCCAAAGCTTTGCTGTTGCATTGCTACCAGCCACTACATTGCTCTAGGCATCAGTGCTTCAGATAAGTCAATGCTCTCCATATGATATGTTTAGAATACAATATAGTTACCACTGCAGCAAAATTCAGCTGTCTGTGTGACTTTCCTTTTAGGACATGGAATTTATTTTTTTTTTTTCCATCCAGAGGGCAATTGACTTCCTACTTGGTTGTTTCAGTTTGTTTGTTTTCTGATCCAGTTCAAGATATACAATGCCCTGTAGGCAACTTCTTCAAGATTAATTTAGGCTAAGACATTTCCTTCACTGCTTGCTTTTTTTCTGCCTGTTCTTTTGTACTCAGAGTGAATCCACTTGAAATCTCTTCTGCCTTTCCTCTCCTGCTCTATCCTTTTATTGTTTTTCTTCTTCTCTCTGGGCTGGTTTCAGTTGGCTCAGTTTCCTGTAGCGATGAAGCTGGGACAAGCCATTTTGCTGTGACCTGCACTCCCTGTTTGCTTTAGATGATCAGAAAACTGTTCTGATGTTCCTGAACACTCAACCAAGAAAATATGTTTGCACCTCCAGGCTATCTGAAGGACTTGAAGGAGTATTGGAGATTGAAGACAGTGCTCCCAAGAGAGATTCCTTGTAGCCTTTCTTTTCCTTCCCCAGGGGTCTGTCCCTTCTGCCCTGCAGAGCTCCAGCAGAAGGGTTGTTTACCCTTATTATGAAGGGTCTGCCCACCCTGAGTTGTTCTCACTAGTCAAACATTAAGTCTAGAAACAAAGAAACTAAACACTTAATTTGCAGGTTGTTTTTCTTGGCAACTCAGGCCCTCTTAGAGAAAACACCGTCTGTACGTAATACCTGCAAAATTGAGGTGGTAATAGCAAAATACAGATGAGATCTTAGGGATTATTAAAATGCAAATTGGGAGTCAGAGGGAGGTGCCTCCATAGGAATGGTGGCACTGGCGCAGGATGCAAGGTTAAAGGAGTTGTGGCATCCTGTCTCTGAAATATCTTTTTTGGTTTGGGCTGAATTGCTCTGGGACACCGGGAGACGGTGAGTGTTGCCTTGCGGGAACTCTCTGTTCTGTGTAAATTTGAGGATATGTGCAAAACTGATGCAGAGTTAAAGCTCTTTCTTGATGCTTGTATTCAGGTAACCTGTGGTGATGTGATTATAGGTTGCATAAGGCTATAGACTGTCATAGTTAGATGGCTCATAGACCTAATGAGCCTGTTTTTCTGCAGATATGTGAGAAATATTGCCCTGGTCATCCTTGTCCTCGCCCATAGGATTTGCATTGTCTGGCAGGGAGTGGGAAGTGTCAGCAGGTCCCGGGCTGGTAATGCCAGTGCCTGCCCCTGGGAGTGGGTGACCCATTGCCTTTGCCTCCCTGGGGGTGTTAATTTGCATCACTCTCTTCCATTCCACCTCCATTTTTTCCCTGCGACATGCAAGAACATGATAACCTTGAGACCTCTACCATCTCTCAAGATCGAGGTGAAATTCCCTAGCAGGTTCAGAAGCTCTTAGGGTAAGGAGAAGAGGCGGCTCTTACAGCAGAGCTGCTTCCTTATAAACCTGTGCTATGATTGTGGTGAGTGAGTACAGTGCAGTGAGTTGAAAAAGTGAATAATTTATCTTAAGAAATACTCCTGGAGGGGATTCTACACTCTGTAGTCTCAGGTGGGGGGTGGCTATGGAGGGAGGAACAGCGACATCTCAGGATGTGCCCTTAAAACCATGGATTCAAGCCTATCTTTCAGTGTCTCTTCACATGGAGGTAAAATTGCGCTGTTGATTTTAGAAGATTTCATTAGCCAGAAGTTTTTTTGTTTGTTTTTAATCTCATAGGCAGCGAGGAGGACAATCTGTTTTGCTTAGTGCCGCGGCATGCTGGAGAAGCAGAACAGATGGCAAAAGGAAATCTTTGTAATTCTTTGTTTAGATTATTTTCTTCCTTTTGTCAACTTATTTGTTGCTATTCTGCCCACTGCGCTCAGGATTTGGGTCAGTACTGGAGTATGTGATGGATCTCTCTCCGTATGCAGCTGTTCAGCATGCTGATAAGAATGTAAGAGATTTCCTTTAAAGAAAAAAAACCAAAAAATTCTTTAGACTGCTAAATCCCTTTGTGAGCTCCTGAAAGTAGTCTCAATGCCTTTGTTTGTATTCCTGGTGGCTATGGATGAATACCGCGCTAGCCCTTGAGAACTGGGTGCCACGTGTTACAGAAAGTTTAACAAAAATACAATGTACTGTGAAGTTTATCAACACCGAAGAAAAAGCTGCATGGTTTGGTGCATTGTGGAGATAACACAGATGATAGGAAATGGAGGGTCTTCTGCAGATGTGGTGGGTACTGGAAGACCACCTTGGAAACCCTGGGTCGGGGGAGAGCTGCTTACCATCACTACCGAAATAGGTGTTCAGCTGGTTAAAAACAAATCCCCAGACATCTAAGCTTTTAGCTTGTTTATGAGTCTTCTCTCGATATTGCTCAGTTTTATTCTCATCTAACAAACTCCCATGCAAAGCTACTGGAAATTTGGGAAGTCTTCCTCGGGAGCAGCTACTCTTTCTGGCTGTGAGGATCAGCAGCCCCATGTGGCCACGTGGGTTGCTCTGCCCTGGTTGCCTTGCTCTTGGTGGACCTCAAACACCACCACAGGCTTTTCTCCTTGCTGTGGGCTTTAGGATGTAATTCCAGATGGTGAGGCTTGGAATGCAAATTTCGAGGTTCAGCAGGTAGTGAGCACTGTTAGGGAGCAAACCAGAAGAGGAATCAAGTTAGATCAACCCCAAAATAATATTGCTTTACTTTACCAGAAGACAATTTTTTAATGAACTGGGGAGTTGACTGACCACGTCCACCTGGTTTTCAGGCTTTTGTAATTTAAGGCATGGACAGGAAGGATGTATCTACCAAATAGCTAGCTGAAGGTCGTGGTGGTGACTTTGATATCGTCTTCCCATAGCTCAGGGCTTGGGGTGCTTATCTGTGCTCTACGCAGAGTAGGAGTATGAGTCTCTACAGAATGACCTGTCATTTACCTTTGCCAGTTAACATGAAACTCTGACTAATAAGTATCCCTTGATTTGTTGCTTTAATCTTCTAAAGGTAACACTGAGGATTTGACATATCCTACCTTCCTTTGGGAAAAAAATTGAGGCCCTAAGTCCCTTAAATGGTTTTCTTAGAAACTTCTGATTCCATTTTGCCTACGTGTGAAGGCTGTGATCTTACTTGCAGGACATTAATTATGAAACAAAATTGAGTAATTTTTTAAAATTATGATGATGATAGAGACTTCTTACTGATTGCCTCAAAATTGCCTGCGGCTGACAGCTTAGGATTTCAAAACAGAAAGGAAAGGAATTCAGCTACTCATCATTTGACAAAGGCTGGGCTCTGGCTGGAGTGCAATTTTGTAAGGAAATAGGTAATCACAGGTATGAGATGGCAGGCTGGCTTGATCATGAGGAGAAAAAAATAGGCAATTTCTTCTGATTGCGGGGAATCCTTAAGCACTGATTATGCTTGGGCTGTATGAACGTTTTGCTGTTGTCTCTATTGCATTTCATCTGTAATTTATATTCTTGAAGCCGGTTCTCCTTGTAAAATGCACGTGAAAACTTGTCTTTCTCCTCTTTGTGCGTGGAGTCTCTCTGGCACTGTGAGAGGTGCAGTGATCCATTGTTAATCTGTTTGACAAACCAGAGGTAGGAACGAGTAAGACCTAACTGAGCAACCAACATACTGATTAGTAATACCTACTAAAAGGTACTTATCTTTAATTCATAAATAAGATATCAATAAAGCAAGAGCACAAAATTATCTGTGAATGCGGTGATGCCACATGTTTGGGGTGGCTAAGAGCTCTTACCTGCTGCTATTTGAGTATCCTAGGCATCTAGAACAAAAGACAATTACTGGTAAAAGCTACAAATTACCTAAACAACATGGTTTACCAGTTGCTTGGCTGATTAATGGTCAGTGGTGGGTAATTCTGGGTGCTTGCTGAGGTTGATTCCTTTTCATCCCTTGTAGCGTGTAAAGGCTGGTAGAAGTGTCATTATTTCTATCTTGGGATACCCCTCTTTCAAGATATGGGGAATTCAGGGTTTTTCATTAAGCTGGAAGGCATTGGAAACTTTATCTTCTGTATCTCATTTTCACCCAGTGGTGTCATCTGAATATGTTTAAAACAAAGAAAAAAAAAGACGTAAAAAATAAGGTCCCCATCTGAAAAAAAAAAGAATGGAAATGACACTATGTCCTGTAAAGCAGCTGTTCTGAAAGGGGCATGGAGGTCACGATGGCTGGATTTGAGTCTCATCATGAGGTCGTAGTCAGAAGATTTTTGGGCAGATGAGTATGAAGAGGGAACGGTGAGGTAGGAGCAATATTCTTCTATATAACATTAGTGAGGCTGGAATTCTGAATGCTGGAAAGCTGGAAAATTTGAGTTTCCTGTAACAAAATTACAAGAATTCTTTCCAGAGTGGAAAAATACACTGCAACAAAACACCGAAGACTTTCAATCTAAGTATCTTCTTGTGGTCTACGGGTACCTACAAAGGAGCGACATTTCTGAGGCTCAACCACTGTTAATATAAGCAGGTTGAACTCTACAGCTATTAACTTGCCCAACCCCTTAAATAGAAACATAATGCCTGCAGGTTTTTTTTTTACTATACTAGTTTATAACTGCCTTCTCTGATTTATGGAAAACACACAGCATCCATCTATTAAAATCTTTTACATCAAGACAAAGACGTTTTTTGAAAAAATGTGTTTCAGCTTAGGCTGAGCTTTGTGCAGAAATTGCCGTGCTGTGTTATGTGGCACATCAGATAGGATTGATCTCACCGGTCCATTCCCTCCTTGTTATCTCTGGGTGTGTTTTCTGATCTATACTGTTGCTGTTTTGACTCCCTAACTATTTTCAGTAATGGAACTGGATGGCAAAACAACCCCAAACAACAACAAACCAAACTATACAAAAAGTCCCTAAGGCTCTTACTGTTCTCCTTTCACAGAATCACAGAATGATACAGGCTTGGAAGGAACCTCTGGAGATCAGCTAGTCCAACCCNCATCCTCTTGACACCCTCCCTTTAAATATTTATAGGCATTGATCAGATCCCCCCTAAGCCTTCTCCAGAGTAAGAAGACCCAAGTCCCTCAGCCTTTCCTCATAAGAGAGATGTTCTAGGCCCTTCATCAAGGGGCAATGGTTTTAAGTTGGAGAAGGGGAGATTTAGATTGGATATTAGGAAAAAATTCTTTACCATGAGGGTGGTGGAGCACTGGAACAGGTTGCCCAGGGAGGTGGTTGAGGCCCCTTCCCTTGAGATATTCAAGGTGAAGCTCGACGAGGCCCTGGGCAACCTGGTCTAGTTGGGGGTGTCCCTGCTGACTGCGGGGAGGTCGGACTAGATGACCTTTGGAGGTCTCTTCTGGCTTGGACCAATCTATGAATCTATGAATCATATTCATGCGTTTCATGTTTTCCATGTTATGTGGTTACCAATATAAATGTGATACAGCGATGTACGGAAATGCTCTGTGTCAAAATATATACAGGGGTAAGTAGAGCAAGAATTTAGGGAGTTTGTCTTGTTTGACAGCCAAGAAAACTTATTCCTGGAATCTAAGCTTGTATTTAGATGGGAAGAGGTATATTTTCTGGTGAGAAAAAGCAGGTTGTTTACTTGTGCAGAAGACCTGGACCCCTGCAACATAACATCCCCGTGTGTGCTGCAGGACCTGGGGAACGGGTGCTCGTCCTGCTGGTCAGGGGCTGCTGGGCTCCTTGTGACATCCCTGAGCTGAAATAGCATTGAGGCTGTTGAAATGAGGTTGCGCTCTTGGCTGCGTGCGTATTGGAAATGCATAAATAGTACAAATGTCTCGGGAGGCTTCTTAACACAATTCTCTTTCTAGTAAAAATGTGGGAAATTGAAAGCTAACAACAGCCAGAGTTATTTGCTGTCTTCATGAGTTGTTCAGCCGAACAAATCGGATATTTGATTATATTGCCCTTTTTATTGCTGCAAAGACATGGATTGATTTTTGTGTGGTTGTTTACATGAACTTTAATTTACTTGTACGGAGGGCATCATGTTTGGGCGCTACCCGAACAAAGTACTTTGTGTACCTGTTGGCTGTTGAGCTTTCAACTTTAACTAAAAACGTACGTTTTATTCCTGGCATTTTAAATGTGGGGAGGGAAAAAAAAAAGAATTAATTCAGATATTAAGTTATCGTTCAGTCACTCTCCGTCACACTGAGGGGCACCAGAGGATCTATTTGCCGTTTCTCCTCTAAATTCGGTAACTTTTTGTTTGTGATAGGCATTTGTGACTGGACTTTTCATTCTTTTGCACCCTACAGTTCCCCTCAGCTAGCCGTTAGTGTACTGAGTACATTAACTGCTTTATCCGTTTGAAAACGTAACTCTTGAACGTCAGTATTTGTATTTTGAAGAATATTATTACCAAAAACGCGAAGATGGCAGATTATTTCTCATAAACCCCCCGGAATGTTGTCTTGCCTATTTTCCGTACACTTCCTTGCATGCGCACAGAACAGTTTTACTTTCTTGCAAAGCTGAATATATGGAATATTATGAGTGATGGTATCCATTAATGGAGATGTAATTCTGGACAACTGTAACAACCTGTAGCAGAAAATCAGATTGGTTTTGTTTTCTGGAGAAAGTTCTTAAAATATCTTAGAGTAACACTGAGGTCAGTATTTTTTTCCATATACATGCATTTTGAGATTCAAGGAAAGGTTTTAGAAGAGAACGTCACTACAGCTTTATGGAAGATACTACACTGTTTTGTCTCACTGATACAAAAATGTGATACACAAACGCATTCTTTAAACTGAATCTCTTCATCCTACTTAAAATAAACGTTGTAAGTGGTGAATGTGCTACAAATCCCTGTAAGTGATTTGATATCTAAGTGATAAGATACGGAAATCTCCAGTTCTGATTACTACAGTTTGCTCTGTGCTAGGTAGATGTCCATGAGACTGCTCTCCTTAAAGCTCATCCTGATGTGTGTTAACCTCTAGTGGTGCAGATCACGGCGAGTTATGGTTGGTTCCATGGTCTGCGTAGAGCGTATTTCCGCTGTAAAGCTAAAGTTTAGACTGAATAACCCAACTTTTTGAGATGCACATGGATTTAGGGTGCTCAGTCGGAAGGTTTGGTGCGACATCAGGTTGAAGTCTGTGGCTAACTTTCGGGGGCTTGATGCCAGGTTTAAATACCTCAAGTGTGAAACACCTTGAGGTTAGTGCCCTACCTGAAAACTTGGATGTGAGTGACTTTGCCAAGTCTGCACGGTGAGTCAGAACCGGAATCGCTGCCCGGTCTGACTTCCAGGTCACCCGCTCGCGTTGCCAGCAGGAAGAAAATCTCTGCGCTGTAAAACGGCAAAGAATAGGTCAGTGTGGTTCTTTCGCTTTTATGGATGTTAAAATTGGTACCTTTACTGAGATAAGAAAGATAGACTCCGAGAACAGTCTGTGCTGTCCCTGGCTGCGGGCGGACTGGATGGGGAAGAGCGTGTAATAGCACTGCAGGAAAAAACGGCTGCAAAGTGCATCAGAGATGCAGAGGAAGTACCTGCGTACGCATTAAGCAGTTTATAAAGCCATTTTCCTACAGAACAATGGGTTCTCGACATAGATTGCACGCTTTTTCCGCGCTCTGACACCTTCGTTATAACTTGATTGTTCTAAGGAAGGCACTAAATAATGTGTCTTTGAATATGTTGCCCACAGGGCTCTTACTTTGCCAGCATTTGGGCTTCGTAGGTGGCCCCAGGCTCTGAGAAGCAATATTTGCAGAGCTCCACTGAGTGCTCACGCTGGAGGCAAAGCTACTGGGGACCTTTATGGAAGATGACAGTCTTTCCACATCGTTGGAGATAAAGAGGCCCTATGCACAGAACAACGTGTTTTGTCCGTGTGCGCAGAATAACGTGTTAAAACTATTCTAAATGCAAATTAATTGTTGTTGGAAGGCAACAGGGTAAACACGCTGAGGTGGAACGGCTCAGCAGCAATGCTCCTCTCTGTTGTTTTGGTGGCACGGAGCGGCAGGCTTGCTGCTAGGAATGAGCAGGTGTTAGACGTCAGTTTTGAGTAATCTCTTCTGTAATCATATTTAATTTAAAATTAACATCTCTAACATGCTAATGTTTTATGCATCCTAGCGGAGGGAGCGTAGGCTGTTGGATCTTTGAGCGCTTGGTAATTGTTTCTGACTGAGTGGCTGGTAGCTGTGTAATTGAATCATCTTAAATCTTAGTAGAAGCTGATTTTGGTGGACAGCCATAACAGCATGATCCCATACGAAACCACATTGCCCAAGCAAAAGAAAAATCCAGATTATCCCTAACTCTGCACAATAGTCCTAATCTGAGGTGGAGTGTTAATGATAGGGGGGTTTCCCTTCTTCTTCTGCTGGCAGAGTTATTAAGGCTTTGAATTGCCCCTGATGAACTGAGGAACTTCACCTGGAAAACACTAGATCATTTGGGAATGCAACAGTGGTAATTAATGAGATATATAAATGGAGCTGCCTTGCTAATCAGTTTTCGAAGATAGAAATGCAGTGAAGACACTCCTTCAGAGCAAGGAGTTTTTGCAGCTCCTGATGGAATCTATACTCTGTATCTTCCTTCAGATGAAAGTTGTTAAAAGGGAGAAACAGGATCCATAATTTTTAAGGACTAAGTGTAATATGAATTCAATTTTATATACTTTTTTCACTTTACAATTAATAACTTTAGTTGTGATTTAAAAATGTAGATTGTCCGTCTGGGTTAATATTTTAAGGATTAGTTTCTTTGCTGTTTTCAAGAGAAATTTAATCCCCCCATGGTTGTTTTTTTCTGCACAAGCTGCATTTACATAATGCTTTACAAAATAAGCCAAACTCAATATTCTTTGATTGTTGATATCAGAACAGAGTGGCAGAATATTTTCCTGGTAGGATATCTCTTTGCATTTGCACATTTACATTACAGAGGAGTAACTTTAATTTTCCAGTGATCCTATGTTAAAATTCCAAGATCAAGAACTGAACAGTTTTCAGGTCCTTTGAATGTGACAAGTATCAACTTGCCACGTTCCAATGTGACATTGTCACAAATGCTCCACTCCTTCCTCTAAGTAGTAAGGTATTGACAAGTATGACAAAGCCGTAATAATTATTGTAAGTTATTTGAAATTTGACTTGACATAGAATTCCTGTATGAATTGGGGTGCGTGTTGAGGGTGGGGTGAATAGAGTGACCACATTCATTTTCTAGGTCAGTGTTGTGGCTTGTTCTGGAGTACAGGTGTGAACGTGGACACCTGACGTTGGGTACTCTGTAGGAGTCCTCGCTCTGGGGGAGAGCCACCAAGCTGGTGAGGGGTCTGGAGAACAAGTCCTACGAGGAGAGGCTGAGGGAACTGGGCATGTTTATTTTGGAGAAGAGGAGGCTGAGGGGAGACCTCATTGCCCTCTGCAGCTGCCTGACAGGAGGGTGTAGAGAGGTGGGGGTTGGCCTCTTCTCCCAAGGGAATCATGACAGGAGCAGAGGAAATGGTCTGAAGTTGGGGCAGGGGAGGTTTAGATTAGATCTGAGGAAGAATGACTTTGCTGAGAGGGTGGTCAGGCCCTGGAAGGGCCTGCCCAGGGAGGTGGTGGAGTCCCCGTCCCTGGAGGTATTTAATGAAACGTGTAGAGGTGGCACTTCAGGGCATGCTCTAGTGCCCGAGATTGTTGGGTTGGGTGTTGTGTTTTGTGTTTGGTGGTGTGTGGTTTTTTGCTTGGTTTTTTTTTTGTGTATGGTTGGACTCGATGATCTCAAAGGTCCCTTCCAACCATGAAGATTCTGTGAGATTCTGATTCATCGGTGGCAGCTTCATTTAAATGTGTCCCAGAGTAGAGAGCCGGGTAAGAGCTCCTGCCTTACAATCATCGCATTATAGCAGTCTCCTTGTGTTGGAAGGCCAGGTGACTACATCTGCCTTATGTTGATGTTACTATGGGGCTTTTAAGTATTAGTTGCTTCTGTGTGGCATTAAATTCTTGTTTGCTAAGCATTAAAAGGGATTCCTAAAAACACACGGACCTTGCTTTTGGAGAACGCGGGTTCTTGTTCCGTTTGTGGCATCAGCCTTTCAAATACACGTCCCAAGTGAATTGATAGAGGAAGGGGAAATAGAACAGCTCTTAATTGGCTGGAGTTCAAAGGCTTTGGGGTGAAAAGTGAGCAGCCAATGTGCAGGTTTGCCAGCCCCCCCCCCCGGGGAGGCACAGCAGGCTCATGGAAACACAGATGCTGGACCATCCGGGGCATACGGAGCCTTTCATCTTCTTCTACTGGTTTTAATTGTTTTTCTCATGATAATAAGCTCTAGAAAAAGCCATTAGAAACATTTACGTGAAATCTTCAGCTTTTTTCTGTTAGCTTTGCCTGCAAAAGGTATAAATGTACGGGCTTGTACAGAGTTAAGGCTGAGGAGCAGGGTGATGGCTCAGTGTGTCACAGCCAGTACTGGTTGTTGGTTTCCAAATATCATCGCGGTCTGTATGCCTTGTACTTTTATCCTGTAGGAAGAAGGTGGAAATCAGACTGCTGGATTTGATAAGGAATGTTGCAAATGAGTACACCGAGTCACTATTTCAGCTGAGATAAGTTTCAAAAACACTGATATTAACAGCTGAAACATGGAAGTGGGCAGCATCAGCAAAGCCACAGCCATTTGATGTTTTTAGATAAAAACAGCTTCTTGAACAGCAATGGGAGAAGATAGACCTCCAAAGGAAAAATAGAAAATACAGCAAAAACGTTGTTGACGTCTGGCAACACCTTGGTGTTTCTCTTTGGGCGATAGCAGTGTTTGAGACCTCCGTCCACGAGTATTTGAGAGTGATGCGCCCTTAGACAAAAGTCTTAAGATGCCAGGACGTGCTTATCAGGACCTTTGCTCAACTCTTGGGCTAAGGAGGCCTCTGCGTGCTCAGCAGCACAGCTTTGTTTAGTTTCATGCCAGAACAGCGGTTGGAATTTCTAGCCACTCTGCAATGGGGCTACCCTTTAAGCAGGAACGTTGTGGAAGCTACTTCTCTCAGCAGAGCGCTTTTCCAAGAAACCAGTTAGATGGTTGTAAGTTGCCTACTCAGATGAGTCTTTGTGGTTTTAAAAACATTTAGGTAGACCTCTGATAAGGGGCTTTGACCACAGTTGTCTTCTCAAACAAAGTGTGGCTACCACAGTGTTCCTAAACCTCCAACTTCTGTGAAGTGGGCATAATGGCCGGGAGCTCTTAAACACACTGGTGTGGATGTGTTTGTGGTGGCCCTTTTGATCTTGTTGCTTAGAAATGTTTACTCTCTTTGCTTTGGTCTGTTGTGGTTTGGTTGTTTGTTTGTTTGTTTTAATTTATTTTTTATTTTCCTGCTGTCAGCTCTGCAGTTGCTGACAAAACCTGTTGAAGTTGGTATTAAATTGTGATCTGAAGTTCGCTCTTGGTTACTGGCTACGGATGTTCTTCTAGTATCTGCCCTAGAGATTTTTTTAAGTGTTATTCATCAGAAGCTACGGAAAAGGAAAGGATTAGCCTTCTCTGTTTACTTGTCTGTTTATGCCTTTGCTTTCTTTGGTTACTTTGTAACAAGGCTAAAAATACATATTTTGCACTCCCTGCAAGTAATTTGAGCATCCACAGGAGTGTAATAGCGTGTAAAGCTGGAATATAAACTAACTCCTAAGTTCCTTTTGGGAATTACTCTATAACTGTCTGTTATAATGGATATAAATCATTGTATCAACATACTAATACCAACTGCTAACAGAGACAGACTTTCAATTTCATCTAATCTGTTAGTTCTTCTGATCCTACCTTTTTTTTTTTCTTTTTTTTTTTTCTTTAGCAACTAACAGAAATATGTTATTTCCTTGAGGAAAAGTACCTGTTTACAGCTGCCTGCTCAAAACACCGGTTCCTAAGTGTTTGGGCTGGTATAACTGCAAGCCTTTTAAAAAAAAATAAAAAGGGGAGTAACAGAAATATGGAGATGTTTATAAAAACATCTCTTTATGGTCTGCTATGCTAAAATAATTATATAGACAAATCACTCCTGGAAATGTTGCGGCAGGAGAAAAAGGAGAAACCCCTCTAATAGTGCAACATTCAGATAATTGGACCTAGATTTGCTCTAAATTATCCTGGGACTAAGCCAGACATAGACATAGGACTAAGTACCTCCTCTCTATTACTGCTCTGGTGCCTTAAATTTGATCCCTAATGTTTTCTTGCCCCTCTAAATAATAATTAATTATTTAATTGAAAAGCCTGCTTCCTCAGTAGGAGTGGGCAGATGGAATGAATCCTCCACGTCTGGCTGAAGTCAAGTGCAGGATTTCTTGGTCTATTTTCTTGCTGGGACGGCATCGTCTGCACTAAGGTGACATGAGGAGTGTTTGAGGGGGAAAGGGGAAAGGGAAATGAAAGGGAAAGTGCTCTGCTGGTCTCAAAGCTGGGCCCACAGGGCTGGCCGGTGGCCGTGAATCTGCAGCTCACAGTCTACGTTGCCAAGAAAACTACTGCTCTTGGGGTGATGGTGTTTGGGTAGCAGAAATTGCTAGCTGTGGGGAAATGCTCTTCAAGAGGTAGCAAAATTAGGGTATAGGGTGGTGAGACACTGGAACAGGTTGCCCAGAGAAGCTGTGGCTGCCCCATCCCTGGAGGGGTTCAAGGCCAGGCTGGATGGGGCTTTGAGCAACCTGCTCTGGTGGGAGGTGTCCCTGCCCAGGGCAGGGGGTTGGAACTCCGTGATCTTAAAGGTCCCTTCCAACTCTAACCATGCTATGATTCTATGAAAATTTCACTACAGCTACTATGTAAGAATTGTGCAGTTGAGATTGGTTTTTTGGGGGCGAAGGTGAGGCAATGGAACAAGGGAGATGGTTGCTTTGATTTTGCAGGGTATTGGGGTTCCTCATGGCTTGTGGTCAGACCCTAGGGAGGTCTGAGAGGGGACCAGGTGAGAAATGCACTTTGTGGGGTAGAGGTGGAAACGATTTGCTGGAGAGATGACTAAGTGGGGAATGGAGGGGGTGCTGTGGAGAGTCTCCAGCTTTCCCTGCCTGTTTTGTTTCAGCAGCCATGCAGCTGGTTCCCTTCCCAAAGTCTTTTTGATGGAATGTATCTGCAGCATGTTAAAAAACTGCTAAAAAACTTGCTGAAAAGTCGGGTGAGAGCCATCACTGGGAATTTTCTCCACTGCTGATAATTCTGACTGACCTTTTCGCACGCGTCTGTCAGATACTAATTTCAAGCCCTGAGTCAATCAAATTTCCCAAGCACTCTCTTCTTTATTAGCCAAGCTGTAAATGCCTTAAGGCATTTGAAATCTGCACAGTTGAGTAAAGAAAAGCCTGGGAAAACAATACTCATAAAAATTAACAGAAGTGCACTCTGGTAGGTGAATAAAAAAAATGGGGTTTTTTTTGTGTTGGGGGGTAGGGTTATTTATATTGTAAATAAAAACGTCCATTCTAAATGAAAATGTTGGCAACCAGTTCTGTTTCCTGAGTTGCACCATCTTTTTTCTTTGTGCTACAAACATGCTCAGAGCTTTTTATCTGGAAGGCTCTGTAAAAGGAGATTGAGAGTTGTGGAGTCGTCTGTAGCTTTAGCAAAGCTTTAATTGCATCTGACTTTGCGTCCGTATCTCTCTTCTGTTATCTCATTTCAGCTGAAATTTAAACAAGCTTTTTCTTGGCTGGCAATTTGAAGAATAACTGTTATTCCTAGAGATGTGTTTGAGAGGGTTTTTTTGAGAGACACGAAAGCAGCTGCAAACATTAAGATACACTCGGTGTAAGACATATGTCAGAAAAGATGCAGCAATCTCATTTTCTTACCTAATGAGATATACCAGAAGCATATTTTTGAAAGCAAAATCACTCTTGTTACCCTGAAAGTAAAATTTTGCAACACTTCCCAGGTCAGGATGCCTGTCCTAGGAGGCACGGCACAAGAGCAAAGATACATTCTGTGGGACAAATTAAAATCCTGCCTGTGCTGGCAAATTAATCTTTTAACCAAGGCTGTTGCTGGGGAACAGATGGCACAGCTCTGGAATGTAGGCTTTTGCTTTTGATAAAGGGAAAATACATTTTCACGCTATAATGCCACCCTCTCAAAGTCTTACCCCTCTTCGATTTGCAGACTTCCTCCTCGGTGTTGCATCCCATCTTCCGTTCTGAAAATAAAGTAGGTTGGGAAGAACAGCAGCTTTCAGACAGCTAGACTTTACTGAAGCCAGATGAAGATGTGAAGATTTCCAATACTGTAAAACCTTAGAGGAGATTTGAGATCTGCTCCTCTTTGTAGGAAGGGAAGGAGAAGAAGGTTTAATAAAATACGACGACACAATTCTTGGTGTTCCTCCTAACAGTGCACTGGGCCTGCGTAATCATCTTGGGTTTTAGGCCTGTCTTTAATGCTTGTTTGGAAGTCTGCTGGCTCTGAAAAGCAAGGATGACCTATACCTTCAGAGTAGTGCCCAGAAGACACTGCAGGCAGAACGTGTCAGCTGGTGTTCACCCTTTTTGTCTCCTCAGCACTTTTCTGGTGTTGCTTCTTTGCAGCGAGGGGTCACTGTTACTGAAATCACGCTTTTGGGTAGAGGAGGGCAAGGTGTCATTCCAGCCTGCTTCAAACATCAGTGTTTTCAGCATCTGTTTTTATGGCTGGTAAAACCGATAGGGATGCAAATCCAGGTGCATCCCCAGATACCTGGAGCTCTGCAACCTCAGCGGCCCGGTGGAGGGTTCAGACAACCTCGGTGACATGCGAGAAGAGGGCCTTTGCCCCCTGTGATCATCCATGACTTGCAGGGGCTGCATAAGGGCTTGTCTCCCCTACCTGGACGTGCAGAGTGGAGGGGTGAGTGTGCAGGTGGAGGAAGAGTCCTGGCAGGGAGTGGGTGACAGGAGAAGAGAAGATAGAGCAGACGCCAAGCGGAGGATGTGTGCTTGCTCAGCAGAGCCTGGGTGGAAGGTCTCCCTGGCGAAGCGCCACTGCAGTGGGTGGATTTGACCAGCTGGGCCTTCAGAAAAGGGGTTGTTGGTGGCTGGTGGTCTTGATGCACTTCTCATTACAGCTGTCATTTTGGTCATTGGTAGAGTTTGTCCGGCTGCTTAAATCTAGTCCCAGCTCTTGGAACCTGAGCAGAGGAAGGAAATGAAAGATCATCAGGGATGATAAAGGCACAAAGAACAACAGGCACGGGAAACCAAGCTTTTTTTTTTTTCCCATTGCTGTAAGACAAGTGAGTTTTTTGAAGGAAAGCAACATGAATGCTGTATTGCTTTGCGTCTTCAAGATCACCAGAACGTGCATATTCATGTTGAAGCTACTGCTTTGCTGCAAGAAACCTCTTAGTTACTTTTTAAAACTTTGATATCTACTTAGGAAGGGGTTAAAAATATTGTGGATTCTGAATAAGCTACGGGGTTGAAATGTAGAGCAGCTCTTGTAGGGCCCCGTGGAGCAGCTGGGAGAAGACATTCGCCACATGGGCCATCTTGAGACGGGAAAACTCTGTCTCAGGAGAGTAAGAAAATCTGTCATCTTTTTATTTATTTTTTTCCTCTCTTTAGGAAAGAGAAGTTGTATCCTGAATGCTCCCAAGTGTCAAAATTATCTTCCCTGGCTGAAACTGTTCCTAGGCTTAGGGGTATTATGGCAGAATGAGTGATGTGTCTGTTAGGGGGAGTCTATTTGTTTAATTTAAGGTGGGCTTCCAGAGGATGTTGCTAAATCGGAGCAACGTGCCTTGAAGCTGGTGTTTGTGTTGAGGCTGTTCTAGAACCAGTGGAGAAACAATGAAAATCCTTTCGGTGTAAGCAAAGACAAATTACTGAAAAGTTAATGAGAGAGAAGGTGTTTCTGCAGCGCAAATGGGCACTTGTAAGATGATTGTAGGCGGTTGTTGGGGCTCCTGATGTCTTATTTTCCCAATCATGTGGGATTGGTTATAAAAACAGCACAAGAATTTAACAGCAGATATCTCCAAAATGGCCTTGGTGACTCATTTTAAAAAGGGAAATACCTTATGCGTCGTTATTGTAAACCTGATCTGAATACTGATTCATTTTTGGTAATCTTGGTTGTGCGAGATTTGCAAACTCAGTAGACTGTGACAGCGCTTGCTGTTTTTCTCCCTTCCCTTGGTTTTAAACCTTTCTGAAATATCTGTAGATGGTTTATTCTGAAATTGCAGATTGTTGCTCCATAATGAGTTGATCCCTCCCTTTGTTCCCCGTGGAGAATTAGGCTGGAGCCGACGCCATTCATATGCGGAGAACTTGGAGGTGTGTTTGTGAGAGATGGCAAAACATGTGCAAGTCAATATGGAAAACATAAATAGCTATTTATAGTACATGCCCTCACTGAACAGTGGCTAACACTTACCTGCCCTCGTTTTCCTCCTTCTCCAGCCAATGGAGCAGCCTCTTGTCTTGCCCTCTCCTTCACAGGCTGGGCAGGATCAGCTCGTGGGGAGAGGGATGCGTACTGGGGGTGTTGGCTCATCCAGTGGCACTTAGAATTCTGAAAGGCCTCAAAAATTGTTTTTAGGCATTGCAACTACTAGTTTCCCCCATGATTTTCCTCCCTCTGTTCCTTTCCCCCAGTCCTCCTCCAGCAGCTGTGTGGAGGGACCTGTAGCAGGTGTTGGACCAGGACTCCAGGAGGTAACTGAGCTCTCCTTCCGAGAGAAAGACCGTAACACTATATTCTATTGAAAAGCACACTGCAAGATACGTTTTAATTAAGAGTGTGTTTTGCTGCAGTGTAATTAAGGGTAGAAAGCTTGCGCTTAGTGGCGTAGTGCCTTTTATTGTGCTTTTCTATTGCAGAACCTTATCATTGCCTTACAGAGAAGGAAATGAGAATACGGGAGATCGTATCACTCATAATGGTAACAATCAGCGGCGATAATTTTTCCTGAAGGCTGCTTAGGAGTTTGACTTGAGGCATTATCGACAGCATCTCAAGTTGTAGTATTGCATGGCACTTCAAGAAGCAGGCAGATGGAGTTGAGCCGACTCTTTGTTTTTTGGTTGGGATGAACAGCTTTCTGCTAATAAACGCAAATTAATGGGGACTCAGTTGTTGAAGGAGCATTACGTTATTTTCGCTGTTGAAATAACAAACCCAAAGTATCAAATCTCCTGAAGTGTATATAAGCGAAGACAAAACAGTTTCAAATATGTGATTGTTGGCTAGCTGTGTTTTGACTCAGTTTGGGGGTTTTTTTGCAACATTTTGGTATGGCAAGTCAAAATGAAATAAATCAACCAAGTCTTAAACACAATAATTCCGTGCCTCGGGTCTCCTAATGACATCTTTTTGTAGAATTCCTTTTTCAAGGTCACTTTTTCCTGAGCAAAATATTTTTATTTCTTGCTCTCCCTTCCCACCCACATCGCAATTTTCCACGGAGCAGAAGTTATGGTTCCTGATGGGTTCTATTTGCATATATATGCAAATATATCTGGAAGGTGTTGGACCAGGACTGCTGAGGAAGATGAGAGGCTTCCGTGCCACCTCATATACTGATGGTGATACCAATTCCTTACACGTAACTGGCCACACGTAAATTTGAGCTTAAGTTTGTAGCCACAGTCACTCAATGTGATAAGAGATTGCTTATTTGGCTACTTAGTTTTCCAGATCAGTAATGCTGCTACATTAGTCCCTAAAGCAAACCCTATCGTTGAAATTTCCCCTCTGACTTCAACAGTGGCAACTCGTCTGCTGTTAGAGACAGGAGGTACCCTTAATACTTCTTTAAACTGGGTATATGTTTTCTGTTTTACACCAACTGGTATTTTTAAATGGAATATATTGGATTATTTTTTTATCACAGTTATCATTCTGTGCCTTAAATTCTCATGAGTTTTCACTCCCTGAGTCCCTGCCTTGAATCGAATCAGGAGGTGGTGAAGCACTATGGCCAACTGCTGCTCCCATGTGTTTTGCATCAGGAAGCAAATACAGCTGAGGGAGAAAGGGTGTTACACCACCAAATGCTGTTCACAAGCCTTTGGCCTGGTTCCCAAGCATAGTTGTGATGCCATTCGAGATGTTTTAGCCACGTGTCTTGCCACATGTGTGTTCGAGTTGCAGAAAAGATGTAGAATAGCTGTCTTTAACCTTTGTGCGGTTAGATGAATTGGCCAAGAGGTGCGTGTACTGGCACATAAAAAGTTAGTAGTATGATGTCCTCAAAGGTAAAGTTGTGATGAGGTTAATTCAGGATACACTCCTCCTGCTCTCACTGCTGTTACGATGAGGGCAGTCTCGTTGCTGTGGTCCTGTCGTTCGAGCCTACCTTCTAGTCGCGGGGGTTGCCAACTTCGTTTCTTTCCCAGTGGCAGAGTAGGGGGTCATTCCAAGCATTTTGAAAGAGGCACCGTGATTGGGCTGCAGGGCACAAGCTAGTGGTTTAATAACTTCACTGAAACTGGAGATTTAGAGCTGGAAACACAGGGAGAAAAAAATTTAACTCAGCCCTTTGTACTTCCCAACTGATCAACCTAGAACTTGTATAGAAAGAGTTCATTATTTGGAACTCAGTTCAACTGCGTGGCTCAGTGGCTTTTGCTTTTCTTCGTATATTCTTTGCAGGTGATTTTAATGAGTAGGCTGCATTAATGGACAATCTAAATTAAAAAAAAGAAAAGAAAGCTTCAGCATATAGAAATTCTTTCAGTGGATCACGAATGGTAAACGTCAAAGTGTAAAGAATAATAGAATTAAATACCTTAAAGATCTTATTTCAATACATGGAATTTAATGTAATCAATATTTTAACTCAATACATATTAATATATTAACATATTGAGAGATGTTAATTGTTGAATGCAGTGTTCCCTCCATAAGCAAAGCAGATACCCAAATTCACAGCAAAAGAAATTAGGTAACCTTCACTCACGGGCTGGATGCAGGTCAGTGCCTGGGGTGTGCTGGATGATAGATACCTAGATACCGATGGCGAAGTTACGTACCAAGTGTCTGTAAAAAAAAATTAGTTCCTTTTATTAATTACATCCCTCTGAAGAAACGCCACCGTTGTTAGATTTCAGGCTATGGAGTATTACCGGCGACTGTTCTCATTGGTGTGTTTCAGGGTTTTTTTGGGGAAAAACGGATCATATGTTGAATGTTGTCTCCGTGCTGTTGGGCTGTATGCTTCTACGTGTTTTGTGGGTGTAGGTGCCGCCTGTAGGTGAGGAGAGAACTGGTGAGCTGGGCTGTGTGCGCTGCTCTGATGCAGGGAAAGTCTCTTGCTCTGCTGGAGAACAAATATGTCCCAGCTCTGGGTGGCCGTTTGGCGTTCCTGCACTCCTAGATTCTACCTTTTTTTAAACAACACTCCTGTGTTTGAGGTACTTGGCTATTCGGCCTAGGTTTCTGACTGCCTTTGGTGCCTGAAGATTACAATACACAGATTTCTTAGCCTTGGAAACTCCCAGAGTGATTTATTTTATTTTCTTTAAATCCTGAAAAGGGCTTATTCCAGGTGGAAAGCTAGGGCAAGGTCAGAATCTTCGAAACACACAGATTGGTTTTACAGATCAGTTCTTTATTTAACCTAATGGCATATTTTTATCCAAACAGTCCAGCTTGTGATTCTTTAGATACAAATTGGCCACGTGAAAGTGGTGAGCAGTGCTTGGCCTACTGAATGGGCAGAGGCCTCCTGCGTTTTTAGCTTCCCCTTTCCTGCCTTGTTGAAGGACATCAGCTTGCAGCCTCTGAAATGTTGTGGCCTTCAGAAAGATGAGCTATGAATCTCACCACAGGGAGAATCGGTCATAGAATCATAGAATGGTTAGAGTTGGAAGGGACCTTAAAGATCATCAAGTTCCAACCCCCCTGCCCTGGGCAGGGACACCTCCCACCAGACCAGGTTGCTCAAAGCCCCATCCAGCCTGGCCTTGAACACCTCCAGGGATGGGGCAGCCACAGCTTCTCTGGGCAACCTGTTCTGGTGTCTCACCACCCTCACAGCAAAGAATTTCCTTCTGGTATCTAATCTAAATCTCCCCTCTTCCAATTTAAAACCCTTACCCCTTGTCCTGTCACTACACTTCCTGACAAAGAGTCCCTCCCCATCCCTCCTGGAGCTCCCTTCAGATATTGGAAGGCTGCTCTAAGGTCTCCCCGGAGCCTTCTCTTCTCCAGGCTGAACAACCCCAGCTCTCTCAGCCTGTCTTCATAGGCAAGGTGCTCCATCCCTCTGATCATCTCCGTGGCCCTCCACTGGACCCGTTCCAACAGGTCCATGTCCTTCCTGTGCTGAGGACTCCAGAACTGGACACAGTGCTCCAGGTGGGGTCTCACGAGCGCAGAGCAGAGGGGTAGAATCACCTCCCATGACCTGCTGGCCACACTTCTTTTGATGCAGCCCAGGATGCGGTTGGTTTTCTGGGCTGCCAGTGCATCCTTGTCATCTCTCCCCGCGTGGTTTTCTACTTCCCCCAGCTACCATATTTCAAACCCCATTCCTTGGTCCAGCCCATGCAGAATCTTTGTAACCAGCTTAGTCAGGGATGTGATTTCCCTTCTTACTTCTGCCTCTTACGCGTAGTTTACAGCAGTAACGCCTGCTTTGTAGGAGTTGTTGCAATAAAATTGTTCCACTCCTCTGGCAGGGCTGCTGGCTGTAGAAGCAGAGAACTTTTGTGTGGGAGCAGTGGCACCTTCCACAGCGTGGCTGGACTGTGTTAAGTACACAGGACTAATCGGAGCAGTTTTTCTTCTCTTGTTTTGACGTGGCCATCTTGAAGCGTCTTGATGGTTCTCACTGATGTCCCTGGAAGGGCCTGGCTTGGGTCCCTTCCCCTTCCCCCTTTGGGACCTGCAACCACGCCGGTTCAAAAACCTTCTGTCATCACTGTCCTGGGACACAGGGAATGCCTATCGCATCGGGATTCACCTCCTTTGAGGTGGTACCAGCTGGTGCTGTAAGTTGCGGCAGCATCTCAGCTGGAGTTGAAACAGCCATTCATATTTAAACAATAAAAATTCTTCCGTACTTCGGCAAGCGGCATTGTGACTGTGTTTTAACACCAAGAATGTCAGCAGTTAACTTTCAGCGTGGAATTATGAAGCCAAAGGGAGTGACCTCAGTCACATATTTTATTTGGGATTAAGAGTGCCATTCTGTTTATGATTCAGCAGTAAAAGCCTTCACTGGAACCATGCCCACGGTTTGAAGTTTCGGTAAACTGCTCCAGAACACTTCTGCCTTGGGGCACCAACACGTAGAGATCTTCTCAAGCAGCTGGTTTTTGGGGGAAGAGAGGAAAGCGCCTATTCTAAGAGTTGCTTGAAGCACTTCAGAAACAGTACTTTTTTTTTCCCTTTCCTTCCCTTTCTCCTTTTTCCTTGAGCTATTTAAACCACGCTAGACAAAAAGCTGTAACTATGGGCAATACCTTAATACCTTTGGCAATGTTTGTGCTTTCTGTAAGGATGGTTCCATCTTTTACGCGGAAATTGGGAGTTCTTCAGAGGGACGCGCCTCTGCTGTCACGTCACACCGAAGCAGCTCGCTCTGACAGGCTGGGCACTGCTTTTGAGCAGAAAAAAACTCTTGTCTCTTATCCTTTCTAAAGCAAGTTTCCCGTGTCCGTGCTGCAGGTGCGGAGCCGCGCTGGAGCTTGGCAGGGCTGGGAGGGAGCAGCACCCTACAGCACGCTGGTGCCATCTGACGGTAAGTGGCACAGCAGGTTTGTCCCCTTCTGCCAAAGGCTGCCAGATTTGCATTTATTTTGCGTGGAGAGTGGGTGAGATGACACGAGTCGCATGTTATATGTATGTATCTATCTATATGTCCCATTTAAATATACGTTCTCTCGTTAAAGAAATCTAGAATGCATCTTGCGCCTGCTTTAGCAGGGGAGTTGGACTAGATGATCTCTGGAGGTCCCTTCCAACTCTGACAATTCCGTGATTCCGTGTGGTTTTCTTTATTCATCCTGTGCTTTAAAATTAAACTAAAACATACAATATTTTAACTTTTTTTTTCTTTTTTTTTTCCCCTGCAGAAGTGACTATTAATTACAGACACGGTCTTCCTGTGATAACTCTTACGCTGCCCACACGACGCGAACGCTGTCGGTTCACCGTTAAGCCAGTGGTTACCACCGTGGGGGCATTCCTGCGGGACGTGCAGAGAGAAGATAAAGGAATTGAGAGGGCGGAAATCTTTGCAACAGGTACCTTACGTTTCTGTCATTCCACAAAATGAATACATTCCTTTTCAAATGGGTTGTCCTACTTTCCTGAAGCACAGGAGCACAGTCCTCCACCAGGTTTAGCGTTGTTACTGTTGGGGTGGTTCTTGAATGCTTCTGGGGAGATTTAATATCTGAGTACTCTTGGAAAGGCTGATTAACACGCAGAATTGGCCATGTTACTGTAACCACCCTTAAATGCGAGTAGTGTTCTCTATTATCTTTTTCAGGTAGCTTCCCTTTGTCGTGCTGTCTTTAAATAGATGTCTCTCTTCTGGATTCCTTGGTATCTTTTTCTTTCCTTGTCCTCTGCGATCCCTCTTAAAGGCAACCACTTGGGCTCTTGAATGTGATGTCTGCCAGTTGGTCTGTGTTACCTGGAGCGAGAAGAATCTATTTGCCATACTACAAACTTCAACTCATGGAAAACTTATTAAGAGTTAAGCAATGAGATAATGTGTGCAATAATAAAGGGCAGCTTTTTGAGACTTTGCTGAAGTTTAATTAATGAGCTAGAGAATAATACTTCGGGGCCCTTGGGTTGAAAGGAAAAAGCTGTACTGATAGGTTAGTGTTGATGTGGTCTTCCTTCCTTGTAACAAACTGTTTATCCCACTGTCCTAAGTCTTGCTCTTAGAGAAGGACTCTGTCTCAAAAGTAGAAGAGATGTAGCTCTCTTGTCTGAGTCTGGTAGAATAGGTACTTGAATTTGGCTAACTAAAAGCATCAATTCCTTCCCTCACCCCCCTAAAATGAAAGAAAAGGAAAAAAGGCATAGCTACATCCCTATAGAAAGATTTATTTTCCATCATGTAACACGCAGAAAGAAGAAAGGATGTTGTCAAGGAAGGTTGGTCCAAAGGCTCATAACTGGATGTATTCATCTTATCCCCTTTCTTCCTGGTTGATATTGCAGAGTGGTACAGGGACTTTTAAAGGAACTGAAAATAGATTGACGCTCCTAGGAGAGTAGGACGCCAAAGATGTGGGAGAAGCTGCCTTAGTTGCCTTTAAAAGTGCATTTAGTAAAATAGCAAAATACCCCATGGAGCAATATATTTACGTTCCCTAGGGCAATGGAGAGGCGATCTGTGTGGATCCCAGTGTGTGCATGAGCTTCATGTGCGCGGGAACTTTGGTGGTGTTTTGTTGAGGCTTTTTTTAATGCTTTATCTGCCAGGCAGCAAAGGTAGAGAACTCTCTTGAAAAAGATAATTTTGTAAGAAATTCTTGTATCTTCTCTGTGAGAAATCATCGTTGTCAGAAGCTGTCCTTCCCCTCAACATGGAAGTTTTCACTAAAAAGGATTCTTTAACCAAGATGTGCCAGCAAATGGTCAATGTCCGAGTACTGCTATCTGTACAGAGACATCCCTGACAGAGGTATTTGTGATTCACTGCTGAATCCCATTCTTCTGTGGTATGTCAGCAAAAGCTTTATGCACACTACTCATTCTGCTTCGGTGCAAATGTCGGTCACTTGTGAAGCAGAAGATAATTTCTGTAAGAAACCTGCAAGTCTGGGATTTTTGGCAAGGACAGGCAGCAGTGGAAAGGCATTTGGGCTGTTTTCACCTCATTTGTCTCCTCTATTTAAGCACACCTGCCACTGCCCGACGTTGGAATAGAAACAGTGTCCGCTTTGATTAAAACAATGACTGTTATAGTTCTCTACTTTTAATTTTTCAAGTGCCAGGCAATTGTAGAGAACAGCTCAGATGTTTAATTTATTAGGAAACTGATACTGTAAAGAGAAACTATTGGTCAAGTACCGAGAATTGAATTCAAACATGTATTATTAAAGAAAAATTATGAAGCCTTGATTTAGTGCAGACACTTCTGTATCATTTAGCCATTAAATGAAACCCAACCTTAATTGAAAGCATTAGTGCTGTATATGATGACTCACTTTCATTTTCTGTAGATTTGATTTTAGTCCTGTCTGGTGGGAGGTGTCCCTGCCCAGGGCAGGGGGGTTGGAACTCGATGATCTTTAAGGTCCCTTCCAACCCAAACCATTCTGTGATTCTATAGACAAAAAAGATGTCCCTTTGTCCACATTTGAACACCTGGGCTTAGCTATAAGAAGGAAAGTAGCCTTTTGCTGAATGCCTGTGGGGAATTTTCTAAAATAAAACAACTCTACCCACCCTACCCCAAACTTTTCTGCTTTTCAGTTAATGAAAGGCTGGACAGGTTAATAAATTGGTGTTGTATCACATCCAGGACAAAGAGCCTGTCTGGCATTTCTTTTGAAAAGCATTTTTTGCTTAAATGTCACTTTATAAATGTCACCTTAATAATTCAGATGCAGATGAGCTTCGATGTTCTATTACATTATTAAAAAAAAAAGGCAAAAAAAAGGAAATGAATGGATGGGCACATTAAAATTTCAGATTTTGGATTGAAAGTGATAACCCTTCCAGGTTTGCTTTGCTACCCACACAGAGCCGGGGAGCCAGCTGGTGCGTTAGAGCTGGTGGAGTTCAGGAGTTTAAGCAGATGGGGCTAGAGAACAGGGTTCTGATGAATAAATAATTGCAGGTGTGGGGTTATCTGCAGTGCCTTTCTGTGGCAGGCACATGGGGACAGATGGAGGAGCTGAGGCGGTAGCACTGTGACAAATATTTACATAGAAAAACCTTCATATTTTGTAGCCTGATCATTATTAATCTCGGGAGTAAAGCTGCTGTTTTCTGCCAGTGCCCACCTCTTGGCAGGGGAGGATGCCGTTTTTATGTATAGGAAATGAAGATGGGGTCAAACAGCTCTTGCTGAGCAGCTGCTCTGTGGCTTTTGACAGCCTCCCAGTACCACAGCAATGCACCAGCAGTGATGGTGTGCGGCTCCGGGGCGTTCTTGGGCCACCTGAACCCCCTGGGGGGGGCTGGTTTTACTGGGCGGCTCTGGGATCTGCTGGACTTGGGCCAGTGAGAGCTCCAAGGATCCTCCATTACATGTTGCTGCTAATGATTCCAGGAGCTCCTTTTCGGTGCCTTCAGCTCCCTGCGGGATGCGATGTGTTCCTTTGCCTCCGAACTGCGGTGAGGTGCGGTGGGCAGTGAAATGAGGAGGAGGGATGAAAGCCAGCAGGCAGGCAGAGTAAGAAAATAGGTTATTTACTATACTTCATGCCCCTTTAAACAGGGAAACAAAAAGCAGAGATGGGAAAAAACAGATGTAGATTTCAGCAGAGCTTTTTAGATTAAATCTGCCTTTGTGCATTGAGTGTATAACAGGAAAGGGTCAGTTCGTCATTTGGATACAGCTCTTTTTCCTGTCGTTCAAGAAATCAGAAATGTTGGCAGAGTACTCGTCTTGCAAGATCTGGTGTGTTGAGAATGCCCTGAGAAAGGCTGCGGTGTGTCTGGGCTGTTGGATGAGAGTCTTTTCATATATTGAAGTTGGGGTCCATCCATCCGTGGCAAACCTTTTCCAAGCCCTAGGCAGACACAGATACTGCATTTTGGGTGAAAGGGCCTTTGGCAAAGAAAAATGGTAAAGAGGGAATGAAAAGAAGGAACAAATATAAAAGCAGGATAAAATCTTCAACAACTAGCTTTCCCGATGGAATGTCGCAGTTGCCCCCTTCTCCCTGATCTTAAGTAATTGAAAATAGATGTGATTATTTTTTTTTCCCCAGCCTGTTCTCTGTGTTGCTGATGGGATAGCATTCATGTAAATTTTTGCATAAAAAAGAAAAGTAGAAAAGGGTTCTCCAGAGCTTTTTGGACTGATTCCTCTGTGGCTCCTGGTCTGCCTTGTACTGGACAGTCTAGCTGTCTAGACTGTCTCAACTGATAGTGAAACAGAGTGATTTCAAGTACCGTTAATCAAAACCTGAACACCGGTACCGACAAGCATTGCTCCTTCTGATCAGAAGAGCTTTTTTTTAAGGAAAGACATAAATCTATAACTGAAGATGAGGTCTTTGAAGGTCTTTTAATTTCCCAAAAACCTTTGTCCTAATGAAGATGCAGAGTTGTGTGAGGATGGAGAAACAAAAATGCAGATCTTTATGTTGCATTTTGCTACTGTTTTATGCCAGACTTCTTTTTCTTCTGCCCTCCCCTTCCCACTGGGTCAATTCTAGTCATAACATAAGAAAATGCAAGTTTGCTCGTAGCAGTGACAAGTCCACACACCGCTGCTAGAGAAGGCATCAGGGACACACTCTGCATTGATGCGCTCCTCCTTACTGTTTAGGATCAGTTACAAGATGTACTAAAAGTACAATTCCCTTCCAACCATTATTAATGAAGAATTCTAGCACTTTTCCAAAGGGGTATCAGCTAATGTTTAAGATTCCTTATGGTAAATTATTTAGAACTTAAATCTTTCTTCTGCAGATGGTAGCAAGGTCTCTCATGCCACCTTGATGGAGGTCTTATTGATGAATGACTTTAAACTTGTTATCAACAACGCAGCATACAGCGTGTCACCTCCTGTAAAAGGTAAGAGCGATGCTTAGTAACTCTGATTATTTCACTTCATCTAGTGAAAGGCGCGGAAAGTCTCAGAAAACTGGAACCTGTCTGGAGAAAGGAATTTCTTTTTTTTTTTTCTTTTTTAAACCATTGGATGGTCCTGCTTTTTGGGGTGGGAGGTGGGGAGAGAATTTAAGAAGGGTGAGTTCCTGAAATGCTTTATATGACAAACATTTTCTTTTCAGATAAGCTGAGTAATGAGCACGCTACTGAAATGGAAGATATCAAATGCTTGGTTCACAGACTGTTCGTGGCTCTACATTTAGAAGATCACCAGATCAGGAAAGAGAGAGAGTTGCTGCAGAAACTGGACCATCTTAAAGAAGAGCTTCTCCCTCTTGAGCAGGTTAGAAAGTGCAGAATTTTTTTATATTTATTTTTTTAAACTCAACAGCATTTCCTTTCATCAAGTCCTGTGATAGAAAAAAATCATCACGAATGGCCAGGGTGTGCCTTGGTTTGTTTGCTAAGTAAGCAAGGGTCAATTCAAATATAATTCAAATTATTTTCAATTCAGTTCTTTTCCCTCGTGTGATGCATATACCCTGGGTAGAAAGCACACCACCTGGAGAAAGCTGTCATGAACGAGCCTCAGCATAGCTAGTGTTGAGATTGAAAGTCCATTTAGTCACCTGTTGCTGTATGAGCTCTAAATACCCATTACAGAAACCAATAGTGAGGTAGAAATAATCCGTGGCTTAGGCTAAGGTTTTCTGTATCACCAAGGCAGCAAGGCAAACTGTTTGGACTAATGGTTGCCATAATCCAAGAAGGAAAGGTATGAATGTTGCACTCGGACAGGCTGAGCTAGCCCAGCATGAGGAGAGGCAGCAGAAAGAGCTTGACCAAGTGGACAAACTTTTCTTTGGCTTCAGCCCTGCTTTGTTTTCAGTGTTGACCAGAGCTGCCTTGAATGGTAAATGGAAATCCAATAAACATAAATCCCTAGTAGTGGGAAGGGGGGGGATTAAAAGCAGGATTTCTTGGGGGACAACAGCCAGATCCAGCTGCCCTTGGATTTCAGTCCCTTTCTTTCTCTGCAGGGCGAGTTGGTAGGGGGAGTCGGTAAAAGATCCTGAAAAAGGATCTAGCCCCGCAGGAGAAAACATAGTTGAGGAGCTGCTCATCAGTTGCACTCATGTTTGCTTGATCAGGTTTCTCTGTTTCTTTTCCTTAGATGAAAGCCAGAATCATGGACAGTGCAGATGCGAAGACCTCCAGGCTCCTATGGGTCGGCTTAGCTCTGATGTCAACACAAGGGGGAGCACTGGCCTGGCTCACTTGGTGGGTCTATTCCTGGGACATCATGGAGCCGGTCACGTACTTCATCACTTACGGGAGCGCCATGGCTTTCTATGCCTACTTTGTTCTTACTAGACAGGTAAGTCCTCATTTTGTAAAGGGCTGGAGTATGGCAAAGGAGCATAACTGACTCTGAAAATCACACTGTTTGGGCTCTGATGAAAATCCATTCAGTAAGTAGCCTTGCCGTCGGACAGGGACTTGTTTGATGCCTGATGGGGCTGGATATGACCACTACATCACACAAAGTCAAGCCTGGAACTGTTATGCGTGAACTGGAGACCAGCTGCTGAGCATAACAGCTATCTGTAAGGCTTCCTAACCCAGGGAATGAAAAGTGATGGAAGAAGTCTCTGCCAGTTTGTAAATGCTGCCTTACAGCAGGCCAGGAAGCAAACAATTGAAAAAATAGCTTTTATTTGCTGGAGTTTATCTATAAATGGTTCAGGTTGCCAAACTGTTTGGAAATCTGGCGGTTGCATTATTGAAATATACCTAATTTAGTGCCTGAAAAAGTGTTACTGCTTTGTTCTTCATAATCTGACTGCTTTTCCTCGTCTTTGAATGACTGGTGGTAAATGCGGGACCGCTGAAGTGGGGCAGGAAACAGGCACTGTTTAGAAGAAAAAAGTTTGCTGAGTAACAAAAATCCAGACCTTAACTGAGTTGCACGATGCAGACTTGTCCTGGAATCCTGTAAGACTTGGAGGAGTGTGTCTTCTTCCTGTTTTAGCTCTGTACTTTACTCCCAAAGTGGACATCCTGATGTCGAGCTTTCTGTGATGCAAAGTCATAAATATCACGCTATGTTTTTATTAAGATTAAAAATTCCTTTAGACGGAATAGAAATTATTCCTACCACGTGTCTAAAAGGCCCTTATGACTTACAAGGGCATAACTTCACATGTGGCCTCTTAACAGAACGTATGTGTGTGTTGAACTAGATACATTTTCCTGAAACAGGCTGAATTTCTATTGAAAACTCATTTGTACAGATAATCATCTGGCCTCTACTCAGTTTTCATGCTAACCTCAAATATGTGCCCTGCTTTCTTCACCAGGACTACATTTACCCTGATGCCAAAGACAGGCAGTTCCTCCACTATTTCTATCGGAAATCCAAAAAACAGCATTTTAATGTGGAACGATACAACAAGCTCAAAGAAGACCTGGCAGAGGTAAATACAGTCCTTAAATAATGAAGTAACTTCTGGGTTAAGATGTTTTCAGTAAACTCCCAGCTAACAGAAAATTGACCTCAAGGTTTGTTACATACGTTCAAAACAGCGTATTTAGTGCTTATCAGCCAGTTTGAGCTGTTTAAATAACCATGCAGTCTTTGCCATTGAGGTATAAACTACTTCAGTGAGTCGTCAGAAAGGGAGACCTTCATGAATTTAATTTAAAGCAAGTCAGTTTATCAGCCCTACATGTCCATTTTTTGCATACTTGAATACGTTGCGGGTTTGGCCATTTCAGTAGAAGGGCCGTATTGCTTTCGGAGACAGTGTGTTTGCTGCGCTGCTGGGGTAACGCAACCCTCTCCTTCCCTCGGAAGGAGACTCTCTTGCAGAGTTCAGCATTTGACATCTCAATCCTATTCCTCAGGTAAAAGGCTTAGATTTCCATCCAGTCACCCGTATTCTGTAATAGGCGGTGGGGTGCATGCCTGGGAGAAACGTTGTCATCTTCATGAAAAAAAATGTAGCAGATCCCACTCCTCAATTCTTACTCCCCCCTTCCATCTCCCCAGGACTGTGTTCCACGTCGCACAGAAGAAAATTGAAACTACCCCTCATTTTAGTTCTAGACCTGTGGTTCAGGGTATCATTTCGTGAGCCACATTTGGCGTAAGGCTAGAGTTTGATGCCTTTTCAGTAGCCTTTGAGTATGAATTTTGTAATTGTGATTTCAGGAAGATAATACTTTGGGGTGTGGGTGGGTGGGGAGGGCACACGCTTCTCTCCGGTGGGCTGAGCAGGTCTGTAGATGGGCAGCAAATCTCCCATTTGATCAGTTTGGTTTGCTGTGTAAGACCAAAGCCTTCTGAGAAAGGAAAGACAGTGGATGTGTGAAAGAGGAGGAGCAGACAGAGGCTGCAGAAGGATGAACTCTCACTCTTTCTTGCCCTGGCAGGCAGAAGAATCCCTGAGGCGTCTGCGCCACCCTCTGCGCCTGAGGCTTCCCGTCCAGGAGATCAATGACAAGGACTGACTTTGGTTTTGTATATATTGGAATTGCCCTTTCAGAGTTGGTACAAACATTTAGTTACTCGTCAGGAACTGGATTCTTTTGACCACTATAGTTTTCAAAGTTGCAATAAATATCTCCAAAAATGATTTGGTCATTTGATGGTTTGGGTTTGTTTTCTTAAATAAAGAAGCTGCTGAAGCAAAGTTCTTCCAGATAGTTGTCAAATCTCATTAGCAAAATTGAGCCATTCTGCCTGCTGCCAAAATGACAGGTATATTTTATAGAACAAAGGCTTCTCGTAGAATAATTTTCTGCATTGAGGATTAAGGATTTTGTTTTTCCTGAAAGTCCTCTTTTTCTTGCCTTAGCTCTGTGCTTGGATGTAACACCACTGATGGAGGTTAAACTTGCATTACAAGGAAGCTTTTTTAGTAAATATTGCTGGAAGAGTAAGATATACTGAACTCATTTAATATAAAATCATTTATGTTTTGCTGTTGCATTTTATTGAAAGAACTTATCAAAATATTCAAATGTATCCATTCATGATTTATACAAACCTTAAAAATAGCCATAGTAAGATTTAACATTTGTGATTCACAACATAATATATGGAAAGATTTAACCAGAGCCAGTAAACCAATTCTTTTATACCCAGGAAAGTGGATTAAGGCACTTTTCTCAGGTTGAGTTCCCCATTGTCCCCCAGAGTTCAGCGTATATACCAATAATGTCCAAAATAATAAAATCAATATCCTCTTCTAGTAACTGCCATTGGAATAACTGATGCAATGTGTGGCCGATCTCCTCCAGGGCCAAGGGGGAGGAAGAGGCCGATCCAACACCAAGGCCTGAAGTACGAAGGTCTGATAGGTTGTAGGCAAACCACTGCACAGAGCTGCCTGGAGAGGTCCAGCAGCTGTAAGTGAAGCTGGAACCTTGAAATGGTTTGCTTCAGCTTTAGAGATGACCCAAAGCCACGCCAAGCAAGCTGTACGTGGTCTCATTTCACCACCACTTGCTTTTCTCCTGAGGATGTAAAGCACCACCAAGCTTTAATTGCGCCCCAAACGCAAATGATATGCAAGCATAAGGAAGCCCTTTATCTATATTAATGCTACGGTTGTACTCAAGGAATTAAGTTCCTTTTTAGTGTTGAGAGAAAATAGAAAATGTCTCTAAAAAGCTATAAATTGACAAAAATTGGAAGGTACGGGATACTGCCGTCCACAGATATCAAAAGATGCCCTGTAAACTGTGCTCTTGGAGCAAGAAAAGCTAATCCAGTACAACATTTCAAATGTTTTGGAAATAGTAAAATGTGCAATAGCTAGAGAGCAATCAAGCCAAAAAAATTTAAGAAAAAAAAGTAATCTAGAGTATTGATTTCAGTAAAATCTGAGCACCTCTTAACAGTTTTGCACCAGTCAGCTTTTCCCAAATTCCCTGAGATGAACAGAGCTGTCATACTAGCTTTAAAATGCTGTAAGATTTTAGTAACTATTATGTATACAAACTATCGTGTTATATCCCAGTGTTTTTGCAGAGAGTCTTGTAGAATATTAGTCTCCTGGACTAACATGGTGTGGTTTTGACCTCTGCAGCGAGTGTTAGTTAATGGTTCTCATTGTTAAGCAACAACCTACTTAGATTTTGGGTGAAAATACAATTTTTTAGTTAACATTGAAGCAAAACAGGGAATCTGTTTTTTTCCTATAGCATTAATGTCGCTGCAGTTACCCACTCTGCGGTAAGATACTTTCCTGTTAACGACAGTAAGAAGTTCTGTGAACTCCAGGGAAGAGCCATGCTTCCTAAGCGCCTCACACAAATCTTGAATGTACCAGGAGCCGTTTACAGTTTCACGATGAGAAAAGTAACCTATTGTAGAACAGGAACATAAAATTATCTCCAAATGTAAGTAGTGATGCCACTCAAAAAATATTCATGAGAGTTACTGCTCGCTAGCTGCACCCATAAGGGATTACTAATGAGTGTAAATCTTACTTTGCCAATTACGTGATTTCATTATAGATGGGAAATGGCTCTGAGGTCACTTAACGGTGCTCAGCCAAGAGGAATGTGGTTCAGGGAGCGGTAGCTTAAAGGACTGTATCTGCACATTGGAAGAGAGAAGGTGGGACTGAGGACAAAAAACATGGAGGACTACAGAGGACAGCCACGTATTGCAAGCAAATTTATAAGCCATCAGAATCCTACTAGTAACTGCCAGATGGGAATGCATGTCAGCATGTGAGCATGTCAGCAGACAGCTCAGCAGCAAGATTATGATGAGAATGCTTCTGCTTGGCAAATTAACTGCAACCTTGATAGTTTATTTTCACTTTTTCCTTAACATGTGAAGCTCTTTCCGAGACAAGATGTCACTTATCGGACATGCAAAACAGATGACCTGGGGAACCATACTTGTTACTTTGGCTGCCAAATGAAGAAGTGTTCAAGCTTGTAACAGCGAAGCATTAGAGACGAGGTGTAAAATACTAGGAACTCACCCTGCGCCACAGAGTAGCACATGATAAAGTCCGCACCAGCAGGGAGGGTATAGACACCAGCTGCGTCCACTTCAGTCTCATTGACAATGGATCCATCGCTACTGTCTATTGAATCCTGAGCAATAACTGGATCGTCATGTTTATTACCACGACATGCCTGTTGATGAGAGGTATTGTTAGGCTTTCACCCCTGCCAAGCTCACCTGTGATACTTCTGACACTAACCAGAGGGGACTTCTGTTCAGTTAGGTGTTGTACATTACAACGAGTCTGCGTGCATAAAGACCCATGTGCTTCTCTATCAATTAAAACATTGGTGATGAAGTCCAGCGACAGCTCTGAGATGATCTCAGAATTGCAGAGATGGGAAGGCACCTCTTGAGATCATCTCGTCCAACCCCCCTGGCTCAAACAAGGTTAGCTAGAGCAGGTTGCTCAGGACTATGTCCAGTCAGCTTTCAAGTATCTTCATAGATGGAGACTCCACAGCCTCTCTGGATGACCTCTTCCAGTGTTTGACCACCCTCACAGTAAAAAAGTGTTTCTCTTTGTTGAGATGGAATTTCATGCGTTTTAATTTGTGCCAGCTGCCTCTTCTCCTGTCACTGGGCACCACTGAAAAGAGTCTGCTCCTTCTTCTTTATTCCCTCCCACCAGGCGTTTATAACATAGAGAACATTCCCCTGAACCATCTCCTCCAAACTGAATTAAAATTGAAATATGTAAATATTTTTCCATCTTTGGCACCTGTTTAAAAACATCCAGAGCTAAATGATGAATTAACAATGTGCTGATTATTGCAGCAGCCTCGTGCCTAAGGAAGCTTTCATTTGAAAAAAAAGGTAATTCTTAGAATCACTCTATAAAATACTACAATTATAATCTGCTGAAGGCCAGGTTCTTATTTGAGTTTGCTAATTGTAATCCGGATAAAGAACGGATAAAGCCCTGCATAACCTGGTTTGACCCCGTAACTGACTCTGCTTTGAACACGAGCCTGGCCCAGAGATCTCCTGAGGTCCCTTCCAACCTGCATTATCCTGTGAACCAAGGAGTGAAACAGGAGGTTACACGACCTTACGTGGCTTTACTTGACCACTTGGCACAAGCAGTATTTCTGAGACAGTAAACCCTTAAATTGATTCTTAAAATTCTGCAGAGATGCCAAGTATTGGTTATGGATGGAAAAGAAACAAAATAAAACAATAAAGAAAACCAGAAAAAACATCACCACCAAACATAAAGCCCACAAAAAACAGCTTCTGTAAGGATCAAGTAAAGGGACTTGCCTGGAAGATAACAGTGAAGGTTGGGAGTTTTTATACCCTTCTTCAGCCTAGCCCACGGCTGTGAGGAATGAACAGCAGCAACTGAGCTGAGTTCGTACCCAACCTTCTCGAAGAAAAAAGCCAACGGTGCTGTCTTCTCTGCCATTAAATATACACCAACAGTCAATCCGACATGGGCTTAATTTGGGTTGCTCTTCATAAAATTACTTCTTATTAAATACAGCTAGAACCATAACTTGTGTACATAAAGGTTTGATTTTTTTTAAAAAAAAAAAAAAATTAGAATCATTGTCCTGAATGCCTTTAAGGAACAGTTTTCCATACCTTCTTTCCTAAAGATGCAAAAACTTGCCCTTGTGGAAAGACTGTATCAGGAAAAATGACTTCTGTATTACAAGAAGACATAGGTCAGCGTTAACTCCACCGAATTCAGAAGCAGACACCTTACCTGAATGATAAAAATCTTCGGTTTGCCTACCAGACTCCGACACTTGTCTCCTCTGAACGCGTCTGTGATTGTCTGAATTTTGATTTGGGCATCAAATGCATAAACATGATCGTCCTCACCATGACTCAGGAAGATACAAACAAAGCAGTCAGCGTCGCTGTAGTCATCCTTAGAGGCTGAAATAGTCAAGTGGTGTTTAAATGACTACACGGTGATCTTCAGGTTTAACAAACATCGTACACTTCTATCATATAATTTAATCTCTGCTCAGTCCTTTGTCAAACGAACCCTGTTTTCAGGTAGTGTAACACTGCAGAGATGTGAAGGTGCAAGGATTCAACATGGCTGAAGATAAGGGCCACTACAAGTAAAAAGAAGAATGTTCCTTATTCCTCCCACCTGCAGGTACTTCCTTTCATCTTTTAGCAACTTCATTAGTTCTCTCCACAGAAGCTTCACTTACATTGCAATAAAATTCTCTGAAGTCTAACCCGTAAGTCCTTCTAATGATAAACAACTCCCTTACGCACAAACATTATTTTAAGTTAGAAAACCAGAGAGAATGGAAGGAAACATATCTGGAAATTCTGCTACAAATAGTTAGACATAACCAATGTACAGTCTCCTACCTTCATGAATTTTCTGCAGCACTTCTTCTGCTTTCAGATTATCAAAAACTCTGACTTCAAATCCAAGGTCTGTCAAACTATTGTTAAAACACATCAGTATCAGTAAAAATATTGCTCAAATTATATGTCAGTTGCTATCAACTCAGGTGCTTTCCCTGTGAGAGAATGAATATTCATGTTTATGCATTATTTATGAAAAAAAAACCTACTAAACTTGATTTTGAACTCAAACTAGCGTCAAATTCAGGTGTAATACCTAAAGTTACTTCACAGAGTTTGTTCTAAGAGAGGTCTGGACCCACTGAAATGATAGGACTTTTGCCAGCAGTTTCTGTGACTCAAAGGTTTTTCTATCATGGCTTTCTTTGCCAAGGCTGCATAGGTGCTGATGTCTGCAAAACCTTTAGTTCTGCACTTAAATCTAAGACTCAGGTTACTGCTTATTTGACCATGATTCCTGAAGTTTAGCTTTTTAAGCTTGAGAAACCAAGTTTCTTACGTGCGGTTCAGATTGTCTCTGTCTGCAGTAGTCCCACGTCTGTATGGCAGCTTCAAATGCCAATTGAAGTGCTCGTGATTGAAGAGGAATGCAACTCCTCTTCTTTGATGGTTCATTTTGTATTGCACTGTAGGATCGAGTGTTTGCCTGTTGCCAGAGATGGATAAATGTTATGTGAATGTTAGTTAATGGCTAATTGAATTCCCTTCCTGTACTCCTGCTAGCTGAGATTTTATAGCTGACTAGAGACTCTGAGGATCCAGTTTCAGAAGACAAGACCTCAAAACGTGCAATATTTGAGGAAAAGCCTAAATTGCTAGGTCTTTTTGAAAAGCTTGCCCATGTTAAGCAATTCAGTAAAAACAAGTTTTGGGTGTGTCACAGGCTCCATCACGTAGGTTGAACAGTTTTCTCTACAATCATCTTCGTATTTTCTAGTCAGGAGGTTGTCTCATTAGTAATGTAGTAAAGGCAGGTAACAGTGCTCCAATTCTCTATGTGATGTGTTTAGCTAAATATTATTTTAACATAATTGGATAGTGCATATGTACTTATTTGGAATTGTAGCTCAGATTTGCTTCAAGTTCTTCTAACTAAACCGAGTCCTGCATCATAACCAATAGACTATAAATGGATGATGAGGTGATACGTGTAACGTATCGTGCAAAAAGAGAAGAAATTTGTATTATTTACCCTAACAAAAATGAAATCCATGACAATACAGCTGTCCATCTAAGTTTTTAGCCAACAGAAACCCTAGAGCTGTAGGACAGAACAAATGACAGACCAGCTTCTAAGCAGAGGACCTTATCATGACAACAAATGTACGGAGCACCTGTGCGTTTGAAGTAGCATTTAGCAATTTCATTGTTTTATGAGCAACACACAAGATAGAAATCTGTGATAGCATGCTGTGGACTATACACTTGGACCCAAAAGGTTGTTCCCAAGTGTTGGCACGTCTGTATCTCGAGAAACAAAGCAGGAAATCTTACTGCTTTTGTGGACAGAGGTATCGGTGTAGGGAATAGAAACTAAAACGCTTCTGGGAATAGCCCTGGCTATAGCCCAGGCCAGTGCTACAGACGTGCAGAATGACAGCCCAGTTCATCCTGCCCTAGGACTGCCTCTAGTCAGAGCTGTCATCTTTGGCATGTTACTGGGGGGATTTTCCTGCTATGGGATGTTTACTTTAGTTGCAATTGGTGAAAGAAGTTGCTTAGAATATTTGCCTGCAGAGGCTACTTAAAGAACACAGTTTCATCAGCAGAATGCTTTTGTTTTACTACAAAATGAGCGAAGTTACCCCTAAACTATTTCTGCTTCTCCACTTTGTTATGAGCAGCATCATCTGCATACAAATTCAAACAGCGAACAGGAATTCTGGATGACTGTTCAAAGTCTGGGGATTTCTACAACGTTGTGTGGATAACCAATAAGAAAAGTTAAGTGGGGTGCTTTATCACACTCTCCCCAATTTGAATACTTCACAAGATAAAATGCAAAGATGATAAACTTTAGCCCTGTAATTACGAATGATATTTCACCTGTACTGGTACCAGAGTGTATTTGGATTTTGGCAATTTATCTTCCTTGGGATTCAGCTAGATGTAGGGCTAGTAGGGATTTTGGACAGTTAGGTCCCTGGGTCCTGTGAATGACCATTAAAACATGGTTCCCTAAATCGTTCTTCCTCTGCTCAGCTGTATTCACTGAGTGGGTGAGGCCAAGGAAGTTACCAGGCAGGTAGTTTGCCCTCTCCAGAGCTAGATGATGATGTAAGGTAGAATAGGAAAAATTCATGGAATCACTATCCCGTGGCCCCTTTACCCTTCTTCTAGAGGAATATATTCCTGTGCAACACCCTGTCACTTAGTCTGCTCAATTGTTCCTTAGATTGTGGTGGTATTTTTGCCACAGTCTCTTCACGTTGCCTAACATAAAAGGAGTCCACTCCTAAGAGTCCCTTCTGCGTGCCTTCATCGTAAGAAGGGTGGTTCTACATCTGCTGTAGCTAAAACTAGAAATGTGTTCTCTAAGTGGGTGGAGTTGAGCTGAATAATCCAGTCACGTTCTTAATAAAAATCAGAAAACCCTGCACTGACCCCAATGCCATGAGCCGTCTCTCTGTCACTGCCATCAGAACTTTACCTTATATCAAGCGCATCCACTTCTGTGATGTTCTGATTTCCATCTGTTAGAGAGATCAAAAAATGATTTAGTCACTAAATCATTCATTAAAAAGAAACTATTTGAACTTGTGCACCCAGCCTTGAAGTTTAGCTGTTAATGTGAACCAGAAGCTCGTTCACACATCAGGTTATTAGGCATGCAGTTAAACAGCTTCATTAGCGTTTGTCTGCACCCACAGTTTTTGGAGGCAGTTCTTAAAAGTTCTGACTGCAAGAGTCTGCATTTTAGGTGGTCAAGATATGCATGTTTTGTATCTGCCTATGTATCTGTATCAATATAGACATATTCAGAGATCATGATTTTATATAACGAACTAGTTGGCCGCATTTATTGAAACAGGGTCTCTAACTCAGCAGTTACAATTTTACATAATCTAAAAATACACTGGCGTTTCTTTTATTTCAGCAATGCTGCTAATGCAAAGCTGAGCATTCTCTCTGAGGCTGGATGCAGCATGAGTCATAGCAGGTAGTGTAACAGTATGTACAGTTAATGGCAACTGAGAAGATGTAAGATATATACCTTTCCTTCAGCTGAACTACATAGGCGTAAGTATCTCCAGCAACAGACTGCACGTAAAGGTAACATTGTGGGAACATGCACATCTTGGGAGCACGCAGACCTAAAGACTTGCAGATGGTTAGGCAAAAGGATTTATTCCTTTTGCTTAAACACCTCAATGGGCTATAAAGTCACAGCTCCTACTACCGGTGGAGAGTAACTACCACATTATGAAAACTTTGTACTATATTGTACCTGGGGTGGTTAATATAGGTCGGCTATCCAACTGGACATCACCTGCAATTAAAAAGAGAAGACGGGTCATTTATACATCTGTTTTACAAACTACTTTGTATATACGATACTACCTTTTCACATCCATTTTTCACGTGTGATTAAAGCCTTTGGCAAAATAAACTAACACAGCTATGTGTGGATCGAGGAGCAAAGGTCATAAAGACATTAGAATAAACTTGCAGAAATCTAGACTTGGATTCAGAAGGTTTTATGTTGAACAATATAACACAAGAAAGGGTGGCTCAAAGGAAGTCGCCTTAGTAACAATTAATGCTTCCAAGCTCTTAAGATGTAAATTTCCCACTGGCAAATACTGATGTGCTTTCAGGTGTCAAGTCTTACAGTTATCTCCAGTAACCTGAATGCACAAAAAAAAAAAAGCTATTTCAGTTTGCTTGAAACATAACACGTAGGTCAGATTCATGACAGAAGTGCTGAAAAACAAGTGTAGATAGCAACAATACCTATTCCTGTGGCTTTACTGATAATACAAAGCCAGGGATCTTTAAGACTGCATCTGTATGCTTAAATTTACACTGTGTTTTCGCTTGCGTACCTGAGATCTGGCTGATGCTTTTGCCTTAACTTAAGGGGGAGGGGGTAATCCACCCCCCAAAAAACAACAGACCATAAAAACAGGATAGTCAACAAGCTTTTAGATGGAAAGTGGTGTCATGTAGACACAGGTAGAACAGAATTCCTGGGCCAAAGGAAACTAGGGAAAGACGGTTTTCCTGGTTTTTTAATCCTGTTCAGCCAGTTCCTAGTCTTTAGCTTTCCCTTGCCACGGTCATATTGCAGCTGCATTCAAGTAACGCTCCTTAAACTATGATTTATGGAAAGCTTTCTGATTGTTCTAAAAATCGATTGCCCTCAATGGGACTACTTACTTGTTTTAAATCTTGTGAAGGTGGATCATCGCAAGGGAATCAAAGTTCAGGCATGCAGTGGCCTGATAACAGCCAGATCTGATAGCCCACAGCCCTGCCTATGTTTTATGGAATCATGGAATCACGGAATTGTCGGAGTTGGAAGGCACCTCTAGAGATCATCCAGTCCAACTCTCCTACCAAAGCAGGGTTGCCCAGAGCACATCACTCAGGATGCATCCAGGTGGGTCTTGAAGATCTCCAGAGAAGGGGACTCCACACCCTCCCTGGGCAGCCTCTTCCAGGGCTCTGCCACCCTCACCACAAAGAAGTTCTTCCTCAGATTTGAGTGGAACTTTCCATGTTCCAGCTGGAACATGTTTCCGTGTTCCATGTGCCCGTTGCTCCTCGTCCTGTCACTGGGAACCACTGAAAAGAGTCCGGCTCCATCCTCCCTCAACCCGCCCTTGAGATCCTTGTCAGCATTAATAAGGTCTCCCCTCAGCCTTCTCTTCTCCAGGCTGAAGAGCCCCAGCTCTCTCAGCCTTTCCTCATCAGGGAGATGCTCCAATCCCTTAATCAGTTTAGTTGCCCTTTCGATCTCAACAGGTCTATTGTTCGAGTCAAAGGGCACGGCATTTAGAAAGTGCAAGTAACCAAATCTTCTTGAGTCCCCTTCTTTGGAGATTTTCAAGACCCGCCTGGATGCAGTCCTGAGTGGCATGCTCTGACACACTCTGGGTAGTCCTGCTTTGGGAGGGGAGTTGGACTAGATGATCTCTATGGTCCCTTCCAACTCTAAAAATTCAGTGAAATTCAGTGAAATGGTACCAAAAAAACCACCCCGCCAAAAAAGAAACAAACCAAAAAAACTCCATGTCAGCCTAAGAACATCCTGGGGAACCAAACCCACATAGGTGTTTGCTGCTTCTCTCCCTTCTTGTCCTCAGGCTACACATCACCCTCCTTCCTGGGCACCTGAACCCCCTCCTGGGCACCTGAACCCCGGCTGGCCATGGTGTTTTCCCCTCTTTTTGATGATGTTTTTCTTCTGTGTTGACAAAGCCGCCCCGTTTCCCCGCTCCCCCCCCCAGGCCGGGCCGGGCTA